>JADBJO010019866.1:0-35000 GCA_016801955.1 Conus betulinus | reverse complement strand
CTCTCTCTCTTGTCTCTCTCTCTCTCTCCCTCCCCTCTCGTCTCTCTCGTCTGTCTTTCTCTCTCTCTCTCTCTCTATCTCTCTCTCTTTCTCTCTCTATCTACTCTCTGTGTCGGTTCTTGTCTCTTCGTACTCTTCACTTCTCTCTACTCTCTCTCTCTCTCTGACTCTCTCCTCCCCCGCCCCTCTCGTCTCGTGTCTTCTCTCTACTCCTCTCTCTCTTCTCTCTCTCTCGCTCTCTCCTCTCTCTCTCTCTCTTTCTCTCCTCATGTTCTTGACTGACCTCCCATCAATGATTCTACATCTTTCCTTCGCCAAATGCAGTTAACCGTCCGTCGTAAACGGAGAGAGGGGGGGGGGGGGGGGGGGCTAATTGATCACAGTTTCAGTTCTGTTAATTAACCGATTGACTGACATGCACGTGGAATCGATTTGTTACGATTGCGGCAGCCAGCCCCGACGGTGGTTCCCAGTAGGTCGGCGGGGCTGTAACAAAACATGATTAGATTGACATGTAGATTGGCTGATTGACAGAAGTGGAAGTGCGTGCGTGTGGATCGTACTGGTGTGCTCAGCAATTTGACATGAATGGGTGCGGCCCTTTTCACTCAAGTGAGATTGAAAAAAGTATAAAAAAAGCACTACTCACAAAAACACGCCATAGCAGTGGGCTGTGCGCGCGCGCCTCTGGGTCGTTCTCTGTTTGCTGTATGTCTGATCTGTTACTGTTTCTATCTCTCTCGCTCTTTCTCTCTCTCTCTCTCTTTCTCTCTGACTCCTCATCTCTCCTCTCTCTTCTCTTTTATTTATTACACACGGCAGCGCGCGCGGTGCGGGCACTGGACACAACACACGCCCCGCGCGCCCGCCCGCGCGCGGCAGCATGAAGAAAAATGATTTGAACAAACGTGGTTAGCTGTTGTTTGATATGTGTTAGTGTTGTTTTTTGTAGCGACAATACGGTAAAACATGGAAAACGTCCCAGTTATTATATACAGTCTGTGAGAATCATCACTATAGATGTGCACACAAAAAAAGGAAATGGCGCCGACTTGGATGTGATAAGAGTTTGATGGTGGGGTGGGTGGGATTGGTTCTGTTGTTTGTTGGTTTGGTGGGTTGTTGTTGTTGTTGGTTTGGTTGGTGGTTGTTGTTGTTGTTGGTGTGTTTTTGTTTTGTGTGTTTTGGCTTTTTTATCAAACGTTTGAAGACAAATTTTTGTTTTGTTTATTGTATTTTGTAGTTTGTTTCGATTCTTTTGGTTTAACGGTTTGACAGGTACCGTCGCGAGGCCATCCAGAATGACATCGAAAAGCCGCTGAGTGTCCGTGTACGTACAAAAACTGTACGCGGAGCGCGGTGGACCTTGAGATCTCCCCGAATACAGCTGAGAGGACCGAGGGCGAGGTTTGGTTACCGGGTGAAGCATAAGCACAGCCCGTAACCTGTTCTGCCTCATACAGGACACCGAAGACATGGCGGGCGTGGGCTGGAGCTTCAAAGCACAAGAGGCTGTTGGCTGCTTCCGTGGCTGAATTGTTGGGTTGGAGAAAGTCGTGGGGGGTTTTGTGATTTTGGTTATGGCTCCTGGTGTGGATCGCAGTATGACGATGGAAAAAAAAACAAAAAAAAAAGGAAACACAGTGGGGATACAATGCGAAGATAGGGGTCATCAGTAATCGATACAAAGTTGTCGGTCAGCAAGTGTGTTTAAACTGTGACGAGTAATAAACGGTGCTTAAAACAAAGTCGGTTACCGTTATTGTAGTTGGTTATGGTGTTGGGTAGTCCGGTTGTTGTTTCATCAGCCTAGAGTCATCACCACCACCACCACCACAACTCATCACTATCAGTCAACGTTGTTATCTATATTCAGTATTATGTATTAAATAGTCATTATTCATTTGTTGGTTGTGTTCTTGATTATTATTAGCAGCAGCAGCAAAACCCAAATTACAAAAGCGTATTAGTTCCAGTATTGTGATTATGGGTAATGGGATGGGACTGTTCGTAGTGTTGAGTGATACACTTCATTAGCTGTCACAATATAATTGTTCTTGTAGCTTATTAAGCTTCACGCGGCTGCCAGTAAGCGTGCGATTCAAGATGGTGTTGGGAAATCCGCCTGTGGTTCCATAATCGGATTTTGAGTGGATGGTTTCTTTGTTGTTGTTGTTGTTAATTTCTCTCTATATACCTCCTCTCTCCTTCGATGCTCTCTCGTCTACTCTCTGCACACACACACAGACCAAACACACACAAAAAAAGCACACACACGACAAGCAACACACGCACACATAAGCGACACGCAGCACGCGCAATGCATGTAGCACTGGCACACAGCAACCACACACGAACGACACACACACACACACACACACTCACACAGCACTTGATTTCCTTCAGTCCCGAGCCGGGTGTGTAGCCGTTGGACCCTTGGGCAAGTGAAAGGGAGGAAGCGGAAAGCCACCGCCCGAACCGCCTGACCAGACAGACATGACCGTATTGGGAGGGAGGAGGAGATGAACTCGGGGTGAGAGTGGGGGGGGGGGGGGGGGGGAGGGCGGGGGGGGGGGGGGGCGCAGACTCGGGTGTTGCGGGACAGGAGAAGGAGGGTACCCACCACCTCCGAGAACCGTGCCTTAAAACAGTAGGTCCGGTGGCGGGAGTGGTGTCGGTGGAGGGAGGAGGGTGGGAGAGGGTACTCTGCGGCATTTGATGAAACGAGATAGGTATAGTAAGCGGTGTGGGAGACTCTCGCAAACAAGTATGAAGCGGAGGCAAAGGCTGACATTATGGTCAAAAGGCTAGAGGCAAAACCAACGGAGGAGACACTGCACATGCTGACGAGTCGGGCAGGTGGTTCATAGTGGGTGCGTGTTCTGATCAAACGACATTACGTTAGTGTACACGAAGCCTGCAGCTAAGGCCCCCTAATGAAGACAATAATTACCCAGACTTGTCCGTGAGACGGGGCGATAGACCGCAGTTGAGGATGAGGGAGCTGGTACCCTCCGGAGGGCGACAAGTCGATCACACGCGACAACAGGCCGACGCCATGAATTCTCGTACCGATGACCCCGAGAAGGGAAATCAAGAACCAAAGCCTAGATGTGGTAAGAAGGGACGTAAACTGAGAGCATTATCAGAGCATTTGGCATGAAGGAGGAAAAAGAATATGTCGATGTCTTGTTATGGGACATAGATTGTGTTGTGTTTGGTGTTGGTGGGTAGGGGGGAAGAGGAGGGGGAGACGAGCGGGTGGGGTTCGATCCGAGGGCCTGGGATCGCTGAAGGGAGGAGAGAGAGAGGGAGGAGGGAGGGCGGAGGTGGGGCTTTATGAGGAGGAGGAAGGAGTGGGAAGGGGAGGAGGGGTGGGGAGTGGGAGAAGAAGAGGCGAGGTGAAAGAGAGCGGAGGAGGGTGAGAGGGGTCTGTGAGGGGACTCGGTCGGAGCAGGCGTCAGACCCTCTGCCGAGGGCTTGCTGGTCACGCTCGGCGAGATGAGGAGGGAGAAGTGTAGTTGAGATGGTCGGGGGGCTTTGATTCAAACCAGAAAGAGCCTAAAGGCAGGCCTGGCTTCGCCTTCCCACTTTTGCACGAGGGGTGTTGAGACGAAGGGCTCATTGAGCTGGCAGTTCTAGGCACTATCCTTTCCGCCTCCCGGACGATTGCAGTACCAGAGTATAGAGGCGAGTTATTATATCTTTCTTCAGCTGTCCTAACGTCTTGCTCTGGGCTTCACGTTGACAAGAACGGGGTTACCTTTTTTCTTTGATTGTCGCTGTTATAGGCGGTGGTCACGCTTGCCCTCAGGTCTTGTGCGCGCTTCGTATGTGGTGCTCAATCACACGTCCTGTGCCTTGGGGTGTCATTCTGTAAGTAAGGACTGCCGAATAGGTTTGGAGAGTGGTCGGTGTGTTTATTTGACCTATAGGATTAATGACTGTCGGTGTTTCGTAGTATGGGTTCTTTTGGTTCAGGTTTCGTCGGTGTGACTGGAGTGTTGTTATGGATGGGATGGATGCTTTGGGTGGGGGGTTGGAGGTTAGAGTAGGGTGTGTTGTTGGTGGTTTATGTTTGTAGGGCTGTGGTGTGTTTTGGTGGTGGTTTATCTGTGTGCGAGTTCCGCGCACGGCGGCGTGTGAGTCCAATGTGTGCAGCTCACGGTCACTCCCCATCAGCGCCCCTCTCACCGCCCAAGAGAGATAGAGCACACTTGAGACCCCCGTCCGTGCTATTCCCCCAACCCGACATCTACGACGCTCGACATTCACTCACGTTTTCAGTTTTTTTTGCTGGTCTTCATTTTCCATTTTTTCGCTTTGCCACCTTTATTTCACCGACCCAGTTCAGACACCCCCGAAGAGAGGGGTCTTTCTCTAGTTTCCCTATCGTACCCGCCCCGATCGTAGTGGGACAGCATCTTCACACATCTCCTTCCTCCTCGACATTTCGAGAGTCTCAGACAGCCAATCTACACCACACATAGACACCACAATATGGACACACACACACATACTCTGAGCCCGATTGCCTGTCCCCTCTCCTCTCTCTCATCTCTTCTCCTCTCTCTCTATCTTGTCTTGTTCTTTCATTTCATTCTCTCCCGAATCTCTTTCTATTTTCTTTCTTTATCTATGCACTCCCCTCTCTCTCTCTCGCTTATGCAGCGCCCGCACGTAGTATCAATGAGTCCACTTGCTTCATTGTTGGATCCAACCACCCCTCATCGTTCTCTATAGCCTTTCTTGGTCTCTCACTCTCTGTCTCGTCTCATCTCTCTCTACTCGTCTCATCTGTCTCTCTCTCTCTGCTCTCCTCGTCTCTTCTTCCTATCTCCGCTCTCTCTCTTTCCTTCTTGAGGTTTGCCACAGACCACGATATTAAGTGAAGCGTGTGCTTAACGGTCAGGTTGAGACAATTCCTCACACCCCGCACCAGAGACGTCGACCAAACCATCGACAGGAATCCGCCTCCTCCTCTCCCACTCTTCCAGTGCAACCCACCACCCCCCCAACCCCTAACTCGCTCACTCTGACAGGAAGTAAGTAACAACGGAGAACTTGCTGCCAAGGGCTTACCCATATATACTCCGCACATCAGGGTGTCTTATCGTCATATGCCCGGGGTCCATTCAGCCTCATCTTCCTCAAGCGAGGACGAGGCATACCATCAGGCCAATACACTGAATCTCACACAGGGATACCACGGACAGTCCATTCAGGAGACCCGGATCACTTCCTCAAGACGAGGATTACCACAGGACAATACACACAGGGATACCCACGGCTCCATTCTGCTGACATCTTCCTCAAGACGGAGGATGCCACAGACAATACACACAGGATACCACGGCTCCATTCTGCTGACATCTTCCTCAAGACGAGGGATACCACAGACATAATACACACAGGATACCACGGCTCCATTCAGATACCACATCGTCTCAAGACGAGGATACCACAGATAATGCACACAGGATCATACACACGGGGCTCCATGCTGCTGACATCTTTCCTCAAGACGAGGATACCACCACAGACAATACACACAGGATACCCGAAGCGAATTCCTTCCTTTCCAGACTGACTCATGGGACTTCCCAAGGTTTAGGGTACATTCTGTCTTTGGGTCACACCCGCGGCAGTGGGCGAAAGGCCCTGTGCCGTCAGGGTGACAATGATGCGATAGGTCCACCCCGTCCCCCCCAAACTGGTCCTGAGTTCAGCCCTGACCCTAGTGTCTTGTCCTGTACTTTGTGTGTCCATGTCCTTGGCGGTTCGTAACTAACCCCCTCTCTTTCTAAACTGAGTTCAGGGTTTTAGACAGACTCTTTCGCTCTACTCTCCACACTCCGCTGTCGCACAGTTTAGCTCTGGCTTGTTGAGCTTTCATGGATTCTGATTTCGTCTTGACTTACTTGTCACTCTTTTGGTCAACGTGCCGGATGATGCCACCGGACTGATACCTCCCCCCCCCCCCCCCCCCCTCCCCACCCCCCTTTTCATTGATATGTCCAGTCTTGAGTTGTGTGTGGTGTGGAAAAGACACACAGAAATTGTGGGGTTTTGTCGTTTGTTTGTTTTTCAACTTTCGTTGCTATAGATCTCCTCAGTTAAGCCCCGTGTATGGAAATTTCGCAGGGAATGTTTGTGTGTTTTTTCTTCTTTTTTTTCATTGATGACATTCCACAGTGAGGTTGTATGTGTGAAAAATTCACAGAAATTGCGTGTCAGTCGATTACTTTATCCTGTATCATCCTGGTTTATCCCTGTTTCCATTCTCTTTGTCATCTGGTGGACCACAAGCACTTTATAGTAGGGCATCAGCCGGAGGGTGGGGGGGGGGGGGGGGGGGAGATTCTGGGTACCAGCCTGTTCTGTCTTGTTTGAAAAATCCTGACAACAAAAACAAAATTTGAAGTTTTAATGCGCTGGTCGGAAAAGTTCTTCGTTTCACGACTAGTAAGAGAGAGAAAGGGTTACAGTGATGTTTCCCTCAGCCTCTCCTCCAAGGCCTTACCCCTACAGGACCGTTGATTTCGCTTCAAGTTCTCATCACAGGTTTCTAAAGTTAGTGTCTGCGAAGCTGATTACGATTATTCAAAAGAAACTGTTACTGCTTTTCACGCAATACAGCACATTGCCCTCTCTCTCGGTACCCACGAAGACTCCAGCTTTTCTTTTTTTCTTTCTTCTTCTTTTTGGTTTGTTGTTTGTTTGAAATTCTTAACTGTTGTTTGTATGAGGTGAGAAACTGTTTTTTTAATGAGTAGATGCTGTAGAAAGTGAACAAAATTGGATGTTGCAACGAGACATTTTCCTCATTCATCGTAGTTAGGACTTCTCTCCGCGCCCCCCCCCTCCCCGACCCCCACCCCCATCCACACCAACTACTATCACCACCACCTTCCGTCCTTTTTTAATGCGTGGGATGTAAAAGTAACACAAATGAGGGAGGAAAAGGTTCTGCGCTTGGACTGAGAGAGAAGAGGGCCCGCGCCGTCTCTCCCATTTACCCGTATCTCTAAACAAAGATATCGTGGTATCCCGTGCTGTATGATTTTTGGGTGTTGCGTTTTGTTTTGACCTGGGCCACAGAGGGAAGGGGGTGCTATTTCTGAAAGGTGAGACGGTCGGGGGGTGTTTGGCATGTGAGTAGAGACGTAAAAGGGGAAAGCCGTGGGAAACTGGGGGGAGAGAGAGAGGACGGATGGATGGTTTGAATTGGGGGAGAGGGGAGAGGAGGTACGACTCTCTTTCTGACAGAGCCGCAGCGCGACACCGCCCAGCCCGACGCAAACACCCCACCCCCCAGACCGGGCGATCCCTTATACTCCTTAGGAACCCTGCCGTTTTGCCCGTCCACGGATGTCATCCGTCTGATCGAGGTTTGTTGGCACAGGGATGTGTAGTAAGGGTTGAGTCTGTTCTGTCTGTCGGTCTGTCGTCTGTCTCTCTCTCTCTCCTCTCTCTCTCGTCTACTTATTTCTATCTCTCTCTCTCCTCTCTCTCTCGCACCTCTGGTTTTTCTGCAACTTACAGCGACCAGTGGTGTTCGGGAGTGCTTTGGGCTGAAGATCGTTTTGAGGGGGAGTAGCCGTGGGAACTCGAAACAGCCGTGGTATGTGGTAGAGACAAAAGCACGGAACCCCAACATCCGATGAACTTGGCCCGAAGCATTGTTACATCATTTACGTCGTTCGGTATGTCGTCTCGCACCCCCGAACGACTTTGCTTCTCGGGCGCGTAATGAATATTGGAAACTGTCTGGTTCGTGTTCACTCTCTTGTATTTCTCTGGCAAAAATCAGAATCGAATGATACGGATAATTCATCCTTCGTGTACCCTGTTGTAGAGAACAGCACAGGTACGACTTGTGACTTCCATGGGTACTGTTATGCCTTTGCCAAGAAAAAAAAACAAAAAAAAAAAGAAAAAAAACAAAAAAGAAGTTCAAAAAAAAAACAAAAACCCCCCCCCCCCCCCCAAAAACAACCGACACCCCACCACCCCCCACCCGGAAAAAAGAAAAAAAAAAAAAAAAGAAAAAAAAAAAACACACCAATGCACTGGCCATGACGTGCTGGGAGAAACTCTTCAGGTGTTTGAATAAAGGCATATCAATACAATCAGTTAGGTGGTTTAAAACTGTGGACATAGACGGTACACGAGACAAAGGTACTTCGTTTTCGTGGGGTCAGTTTAGTGAGTGTTGGGCACTCGACTTAGGATGCTATGTAATGAGATGAAGTCTCGGAAAACAAAACCAAACACAACTAGATGAATATGCCAATGATTTCTGTTCGCTTGAAACCTCTTAATAAGAGAGGACTTAGGCGGAGGCCGGAGATGGAAGCAAGACGACGACAAAACGCGTCTAGGTTCTCGGACCCATCCAGACTTATTTCCAAAAAATAACAAGAGATGAAAAGAGATTGCTAACGGTCAGACGGGAAATAGATGAGNTCAGAGACCCCTTCCAGTTTGCCAGAACTCTGTTTTCGAGCAGCCAAAATCTGGGACCCTAAGTGTGGACAAAGGAGTTCTTGAGCAGCATCTGAGGAAAACATACTCTGACTCACAGAGCAAAGCACCACTCGACATTCAAGGTCTGGTGTGGCCAACCAACCCTGAGGAACAGTTCAATGACAAGCCTCCAACGTTGGCGGAATCAGAAAGGTGGTCGACAAAGCCAGAGCCAAATCGTCACCAGGGCCAAACGGAATACCTTACCAGCTGTACAAGAAATGTCCCAAGGTGCTGGAGTGGCTCCACAGGCTGCTGCGATCAGCTTGGAGAATCAGAAGATCAGTGGCCAGTGGATGACGGCGGATGGTGTGTACATCCCCAAGGAGCAAAAATTAAGCGACATCAGCCAGTTCAGACCAATATCACTACTGAACGTCGAAGGGAAAATCTTCTTCTCTGTCATGGCAGGAAGGCTGACAAGTACCTCATGGAAAATAGTACTTGGATGTGTCAGTCCAGAAAGGTGGCATCCCAGGCGTGGCTGCCCGTGTAGAACACGCCGCATGGTCTGGGACGCAACCCAAAGAGCAAAAACAGAGACGTAGTGTGGCTTGATATGGCAAACGCATATGTATCTGTACCCCATGAGATGATACAGTTGGCTCTCGAGATGTACCATGTGCCAAAGAACGTCCGCGACATGCTCAAGAAGTACTTCAATGGCTTCTCAATACGGTTCTCTACCAAGGAGTACACAACAGACTGGATCAACTTGGAAGTGGGCATTGCAATGGGCTGTGCAATTTCCCCAATACTGTTCGTATTGGCAATGGAAGTCATCTTGAAAGCAGCAACAAGCAACGCAAGACAAACAGACCTTGGCGATGGATACAAAATGCCCCCTCTCAAGGCCTTTATGGATGACACTACAGTGATTTCATCCAGAGAAGAACAGCGTTATAGCAGTCATAACTAAAGGTCTCTACATGGCGTGAGATCTAGCGGCTCATTAAAAAAAAAAAAAACAAACAACAAACAAACAAACAAACAAACAAAACAAACAAACAAACAAACAATACCAACAGAAACTGCAGGAAGATGATCGCTGACAGAAGAGCCAGGACGACTGTGATCCCTCGCAAATATGTGATCAGTTTGCTTGATTTGTTTACTCAATGGGCTATATCCTGACTATTAACGTGCAAGCAAGGGCACATAGATGCTGTATTCTATAAGCTCAGATTTATTATTTTTAGATATTAGATACCTTCAACCTCTTCATGTCAGTATTGTATCTAGTACAGTGGCTACCAATTGAATTTGTGCGTAGGTGTGTTCATGCGTGCTTGCACGCGCACGCATGCGCCGCGCGCGCGCGCGCGCCGTGTGTGTGTGTGTGTGTGTGTGTGTGTGTGTGTGCGTGTGTGTGTGTGTGTGTGTGTGTGTGTGTGTGAAGCGTGAGAGAGAGAGAGAGAGAGAGAGAGAGAGAGGAGAGAGAGGAGAGAGAGAGAGAGAGAGAGAGCATGGGCGGGGACGGTGGGGTAAGAGCTTATACACGAATATGCTTTTGTATTTGTTTTTTTACCAAGGACACTCACCAACAAATCAACCATAATGTTTTATGTCCTCAGGAACAATTAACAAAAGTAACAGTCTGCAGTAATGCTCGTGTTCTAAGGTTGAAAATCATGCAGTGGAGCTGATAGAGCCTTATTTTTAACCCCCATAGCGGCTGAATCCCACCCAAAAGGACAATCTTGAAATAAACAATATCATTGCACGCAATACGAAATGATGTCGGTAATCTTCGTCGATGAATCCAAACACCACGTCAACACATGAATAGTCAACGTCACAAGGCATGAACGGTAACGTGCACTTCTCAGAAGACCACACCCATCCCAATGTGCAGAGCTAGAGTTTCCGGCGTCAGCCCCTGGAAACAACCCGGACAGTCTGGTCAGTTGCGGAGACTGATGGACACTGTACTGTCGCTTGAAGGACACAGTGACCTGCCTGTCCTGATTGTTCTGTCTTGTGGGCCTTTCTGCGATTGGCAAAAAGGGGCGGATCTTCCAACGTCTCCTGGCTGACCAGCTGTAAACATGGCGGTGGTTGTTCTATAAACAAGGGGGGGCAGTTTGAAGGGGCGGATCAAATATGGTGTGTCTGTTCTTCCCTCCTGTCCTCCTGGCTGATCTGCTCTCTACTTATCCTCTCCCCTCTCCAGTCTCTCTCTCTCTCTGCTCTGTCTTGTGTTGTGTGTGAGTGTGTGGTGTGTCCTGTCTGATCGCGCGCTGCGCGTGCAGTGTTTGCGTCTGCTGAGTGGCAATCGCGTTGCGTGTGGGAAGAGAAAGATTGGTGTATTTGTTCTCCTCCTCTCTCTCTCGCTCTCCTTCTGTGCTCTATCCCCTCTCCTGTGCCTCGCGTCTGCACCTACCCCCCCTCCCCCATGTAAACCTCTCTCATCTTCTGCTCTCCTCTCCTCTCTCCTCTCTCTCTCTCTCCTCTAGTCCCCTCCTCTGTTGGGCGCGCGCGCCACGCAGATTGCGTGCGTGCGATGCGTGCGTGAGTGCGAACGCGTGCGAGAGAGAGAAGAGAGAGCGAGAGAGAGAGAGAGAGAGAGAGAGAGAAAGTGTGTGTGTGTGTGGTGTGTGTGTGTGTGTGTGTGTGTTTGTGTGTTGTGTGTGTGTGTGAAGGTATTTTAACCCCGGAACCATTATTAAGATTAAACGCATCGAATTTCTTAATGATGATGAAAACCGTCTATAGAACACAGCAATGTAGCCTTTATGAATCTGGATACAAATGACAAATGCTACTGACAGACAAACAATGTAGATATATAGAGAAGTGGGAATGCATATATAAAATAGATAGATATGGGCGTCTGTATGCGTCTCTCTCTCTCGACGTTCTCTCCTCTCTCTCTCTCAGTTCTCTCCTCTCTCTCTCTCTCCTCAGATCTCTCGAGAGAAGAAAAGAAGCCCTATCTCATCTTCTCTCTTCTCATCTCTCCTCATTCGAGTGTCTCTGTGTACATCTACATGCATTGTGTGCTGGGTAACATCTACATGTGTGTGTGTGTGTTGTGTGTGTGTGTTGTGTGGGTAGGGTGTGTGTGTGTGTGTGTGTGTGTGGTGGTGTGTGTGTTGTGTGTGTGTGTGTGCGTTGTGTGTGTGTGCGTGTGCGTGCGGGCGCGCGGCGCCGTGCGTGCGTGCGTGCGTGAGTGAGTGCGTGTGTGTGCGTGTGCGTGTGTGTGTGTCGTGTGTGAGTGAGTGTGTGTGTGTGTGTGTGTGTGTGTGTGTGTGTGTGTGTGTGTGTTGTTCCACGTATGAAACATAGTATATATTTAGATAATGTTCCTTTAATACTGAACGAGTTCTGACCACACATAGGATCCTTTCTTTTCATTGAACCACGTGTTACAATGTTCTTCCAGGTATGGACCAATAAATGCGGTTTATGACCAATAGCAACCTGCTTGGATGCTATGGGTTTAGTGTTGTGTCAGAAGTGATCTCTGCCATGATAGCCAGCGAGAGATTTTTCTGTATTCTACAGCCTCTCCGCTCCCAGACTGTGATGTCTGCCTCCACCACCACCGCCATCATCGTGGTGGTGAACGTGGTGGTGGTTGGACTGTACTTCCTCGTTACCTCACGATACCGTATTGTGTGCGTCTATGACCTTGTTACCTCCAGTAGCACAACTACCACCATGTGGACCCCTACCGCAGGGCTCTCTCTCTCTCTCTCTCTCTCTCTCTCTCTCTCTTCTCTCTCTCTCTCTTCTCTCTCTCTCTCTCTCTCTCTCTCTCTCTCTCTCTCTCTTCTCTCTCTCTCTCTCTCTCTCTCGCACTCACACACACACACTCCACACACACACACACACACACACACACACACACATGCACATGTGTATGTGTATTCACACTTCACAATGGCAAGAGAAAATCTAGCGCTTGCTATGTTTGAGGGATAAGAACTCATTGTAAAGAAGAAGAAGAAGAAAAAAGAAGAAAGAAGAAGAAGAAGAAGAAGAAGAAGAAGAGGAAGAAGAGGAGAAGAGGAGGAGGAGAGAGAGAGGAGAGAGAGAGAGAGAGAGAGAGAGAGAGAGAGAGAGAGAGAGAGAGAGAGAGAGAGAGAGAGAGAGAGAGAGAGGAGAGAGAAGAGAGAGAGAGAGAGAGAGAGAGATTAGATTCCATCCAAACATAATGCTGACAGACACATCTAAACAATGCTCTCTTGTGCCCAAAATTAAGTTAATAATAATAAGAAAAAAAAATTGAAGCCACATAACACCCATAAGATAATGGCAATATTTTGGTTTACTTTAACCTTCTCAAGCCACACTGGCCAACTAACAAACATAACACTTAAGATTTAGGTGGTTGTGTCGCTGAGAAACGTTCACTGGAAATAGTTCACTTAGAATGAAGTTCACTGGAAAAGGTACGCTGAGGAATGGGGGATGGAAGGGGGCTGGCGGGAGGGCATGGAAAAAAGGGGAGGGATAGGAGGAAGGAGTGAGAAGGTGTAGAGAGTGGAAAGCGAACAGTTGGAAGTGAAGGAAAGGTGGCGAAACGAGCTGGGAGGGGGAGAGGCAATAGAAAACAACAACAATCATAATAACCATACTAACAATAACAATTGCTATTACACTCGCTCTCCACCATTGTCATGAGCAAATGATAGATATGGGAGGGCAGAAAGGACATTGAAAGCGGAGGATGAGATGGGAAGGGGGTGGAGTGATGGGGATGGGGTGGGGGGCTAGAGGTGTTCCCTGAAGTGGAAGTAGGGTACAAGACCTTACAGGAGAGGGGGAGGAAGAAATATGTAAGAAAACACGTTTATATATTATGAATTGTTTTATATATACATCATAGCAAAGCCAATACACGTAACATTGGATGTTTGAGAACATTTGGGAATCAAGTCATAGGCTATAGTCAATACAAGAAACACAGAACTTTTTCGAATGATCAGGAGTCGTTACTCGTTAGAACCAATCAAATTCCTTGGACCGTTTAAAGACGGATCAATAAGATAACGCTGTTCAACCATTCAAAATCTGCAGGGCATTCTGAAAATAACTCCCTGCTGTTTCCTGTAGCATTTTGCACTATTCCATGGCTTTGCTGCTCTTCATGCTTTTCTTGAATCATCATGTCGACTGTGTAGACGTCATTTTGTAAACTTTGTGTACATAGAAATAAACACATCTTAGCAAAACCCAAAATGTACAGGTGTGTGTATTTGAAGAGTCAGCTAGGGTTAGGACGAATGAAGAGTTCGCAATTGAATGAGACAGAGTGTGTGTAAAGTTCATTTCCTCTGTGACTTCATTGTGGTAAAAGGATCAGCTTCCCCTTACTAAAACATTTTTGAAGAAAGGTGGGTGCCAAATATACTCGGGGAACGGGCTCAAAATGCATTGGTATGGGTTAGGCGGTCTGGGATGCTTTATTTTATTATTATTTTTTTTTGGAACGGGCCGTAACAGGTTGTTGCAAAGATAAGCATGGACTTGCACAGGGTCAACGAGCAGACCAACACAAGTTCAGTGATTGTCCAAACAAAACGCTAATAACAAAGAAAAGAAAAAAAAAAAGTGAAGTGTAACATTGCTTGGGCTGGGCGTCTGTCTGGCAGGACTTTAAAACTATTTTTATCCTAAGGTCCATGCCATACAGTGCCCATTTCCATTTCAGACACAGTTGTGTGTGTTGAGGTGTGTGTTGTGTGTGTGTGTGTGTGTGTGTGTGTGTGTGTGTGTGTGTGTGTTGTGTGCGCGTGTGTGCGCGTGCGTGTGTGTGGTGTGTGTGTGTGTGTGGGTGTGTGTGTTGTGTGTGTGTGTGTGTGTGTGCGCGCGCGCGCGTCGTGTGTGTTTCGTTACTGATTTGGGGGGCCAGATTTTTGTTTGGTAACACGTGGAGACCGTGAAATGTAAAAGGCTATGTCTCTGCAGGGTTGACGGGTCATTCATGTTCTTGACCCTGGCGGGGCCGATGTCATTTGTGTTTTTTCCTGATTTTGCATTGGCATAGATTTTCCAACCACAGATGTAGGACCAGTTGTCCGTGGAGATAGAAACCCTGTCCTGTAAGGGGTTATAAGAAAGAAGAAGATAGGACAGAGCCTTGTGAGATTGACTGTATCTAGAACATATTCCCTTGAAAAGCACTGAAGGAGCTGAACGGGCGAGGCTGTTTTCAGAGACGGGTTGAGGGCCTTAGGTGCTAGCGAGGAACGTTGACTTAGACAAGAAAGGGAGCAATGGCGCTTACAAGGATTAGTCAATGCTATAGCGACTAAAGGCTAAACATACACAGAAGGAAGTAAGTGAAGGGCGGTTTGAATTGGCGGACATCAGGTGGAAAAGCCGAAGGGAGAACATGACAGAGAGGCAAAAAGAGGTCGTCTGGGAACAAGAGTGCGAGTTTAAGGGACAGCAAACACTTCAGTGGTTCAAGGGTAGCTTTTGTAACAAGACCAAGGCCAAGTTGCTTTGGAGAGACAGAGCACAAGCTCGTGTTCACCCGAATAAGCAAAGCAGTTATAGGCGAGGCACGCCAAGTATGTAATGAACGGCGACACGAGAGGGTGAAGGGCCTTAGCTAGCTAGGTTGTGTAGCCCCGTAGCATTTTCTACTGAACAAGTGAACGTGGACCAGGTGGTGTTCTGGCGTGATCATCCGGTGGGGAGCAACACGACAATTCAGCTTACATAAGTCCAAGGAACCCTGATTAAGATACAACCTCGGTGAATTCCCAACATTACCATAAGTCGCGGTAGGGGTGACTGAAACAGGTCGTAGAAACAGCATGAAAGACATGGTGCATTTGATCATTGGACTGGAGTACAGCAATAAATGACCACGATGTGCAAAATTCTCACATACCGATCGGGGGTTTCACAGTTAGAAAGATTCTGACCCTTGGAAAAACAAACGTAACAAGACAAAGTTACACAAACAGAACACAACACACACCACCAAACACAACACACACCACACCAAACACACACACAACCAACAACATACACTTCGTCGTCTTCTGTTTTCACTGAATACTAGAGTGCTGCCGGACTGAAGGCCTGTTAGGGAGTTCCTCGGCAACAGAATAGTCCTAGTTACCTAAATGTAAATAATGACGTTACCCAGCTGTGGCTGAAAAATTGACAGCTTGTTGAAAAAAAAAAACCAACCAACAAAAAGACAAGCCAAGTAGATGGAAGGTTCAGTGGGGATGTTCACAGCGCGTGGTACGGTCGCGAGTGGTGCTGTCAGAACACAGTTGCAGTCGCCTATATGAGATTGAAACTAATGGAAATGAATAACAGCACAAGTTTTGCCACTAGCACTGGCGCGAACATCCAAGATAACCTGTCTTGGAATCAACACATCGAATCTTCATTGACAAATGCACGTAAGGCAGTAAACTGTTTTTTAAATTCGTAAGAAAACAAGCATGGGCGCAAGATACTTCACAACCCTCATGCATTTATGTAAAGCACTTGTAAGATCTTAAATAGCCTACGCTCAGGAGGTTTTCTTCAATGCACCAAAAAGTTATTAAAAAGGCTTCAAAGCAAAGGATACGACGAGCATTGAAAAGGTGCACAAGTTGTCCCAAACACACGCTTCGTGTATTCGAACATACAAACAGGCTCAAGTTTACCCTCTAGATGAAAACAGGAAAGTTGCTTTGCGCTAAATTTCAAATGAGAATCATGTCTGTGAAGAATGATTTGAAAAGTGAAAATCAGATTAAAGATCAGATACAGACTTCCCTAAACGAGCGAATCCATATAGCTCTAAGTTACAATTGCAATATACACACCTGATGTTATAAAAGGTCCGGATAATAATCTTGAAAACTTACTGTGAATTCGCCGTACGCCCACGCATTTTCCAACACCCGAACGTGGGAACTACAGAAAGTAAATTCTTGATATAACATCACACATATATTAAAAAGAGTGATAATACAAATTTGTAAGGAGTTACGTCAGAACTTAAAATTGAAGAGAAAATATCCCAACCATTGAAGATAAATGATATACCAATATGTCTGTCAAACAGAAAAAAAAAGAGGTTCAGCATGTTTAATACCAGATCCTAATGTTGATAGATCATTTCATAACTGGAGAATGTAAAAATCAATGTTTTCTGCTGACTTAGAACAATTTTAATGGCCTTAGATTTATCTTATACATTTTCCGCAAAAATGTGTTTTCAGATCCTATCACTAAAATTACACATAAGACCAGAAAAGATTATTAAAATCACCCGTTTAAATCAAGAACATTCATTGCGAGACACAGAGATCACTTTCCTTTTGGATGTCATCACGCTGTTTAAATTTATTTTAATGATACATTGACAGAGCGGCTAAAAATGAGAGCAAACGATCCAACGTTAGAGAAACATACATGTGTTTTTCCATTATCGGTACAAGAATATTCTAACGTATTAGACACGTATGTTTAGAAGCAATTTGATAGCATCTGTCATGGGCGCTAAGCTGGACGGCACTACCACCCCTACCCACGGCCTATCACACACTAGGTCAGACAACACAGCAAACTAACACAGCTTTACAATCATGCACACTTCTGTCATTTCACACACACGCACTATGGCGCCACCACTCATGTCCATCAACAACCGCACGACCACACCGGTATCCCACTTCCCCGCTGACCCACCCTACCCTGCTACGACCTGGGGGACCTAATTTATTCTAAGACACCAGCTGCGGTATACCACTGCGACCTGGGGACGCGCAGCGATAGCCCACACACGTGGTTGCTAACTACAAGGGACAAGGACTAACCCAAGGGGACTCTAATCCCTAAACTAACAACCACCCACTCTTTCCTCCGCGGGACCCACCCCTTCTTTTTTTAACCTGGGACTACTTACCACACCGGTCGCTGCGTCCCTAGGAGGGAGCAACGACAGGTAACATATCGCGTTGCTGGCCACTACGTCCCTAAAGGAGGCAGCAGATAACACCCCTGATCCTACTGCCTAATTGCTGCACTGCACCCCTTCCTACCACAAAAAACGTGGACACACTTCCTCCCCGGAAAAACAAAACACACCACACACACCACACACACCACACGCTGACCCTGCTCCTGAAAAAAACCGACTCCTCACCGCTCCTCGGCGCTGTTCGTGGCCCCTCGCAGGCTGACCTCCTTCCCAAAAAGACCCTGCTCCTCGGCGCTGTCTGTGGCCTCGTGGAGACGACTCCTCCCGCGGAAATACAAACACTCACACACACACACACACACCCGGCCCCCCCCTCAAAAAAGTGCCCGACTCTTGAAGAAACCCCTCCTCCACCGAAGGCTCCGCCAGAAGTGAGGGTGAAGGAAGGCCTGGCGCAGCACCCCCTCTCACACGGCGCCTGAACAGGGAAAGAGGAACAGGTGGCTGGAGAACTACCTCACAGACGGCAGAACGGCCTGGGTGGACTCCCCCTCTCGGAAGAGAACAGGTAGCAGGGGAAGAACTGCCTCACGGACGGCAACGGCTTGGGTGGACTCCCCCTCCCAGAAGAACAGTAGGTACCTGGAAGCCGTCCGTTCATCTGCCAGCACGTGGCAGCAAGCTGCGGTGATCTGGCCTCAGCCTCAACACGGAAGCAGGATACCCACTGAGACAACTGTAGACCACTACTGTAGTGTCGCTACTACACTAAGTCATCAAGACACATAGGCTACTTGGTAAGGCTTTAACTCTCCATCCCCCGTACTTACTTCCAGTTGGACATGAAAATGACTCCGTATATTTTGAATACACCTCCCAGCCCGTTACTCGCTTTGGGATTATCAGACCAATTTACTGCCAACCCGTACCACAGCAGTAAAGCAATATTCTCCCTGAGCCAATCCACGTTTTTAACCATGACATTAGGTATCACACCCAAATCTCGGGAAAGTGAAAAGAAAAACAAAACCAAAGCGATCCCAACGTGGACTCCATGGGCCCCCCTAGGAAATGCTAAGTAGTCTAGAACATGGGCAACTTCACAAGGAGATGTCCTCACAAACCTTAATAATGAGCATCTCTCTACAAAACTTAACTTTCAACTGTGTCTATGTTCGTGCAAGAGAATCGGCTCGCAGACAAAATCCCTCACATTCTTACCCTCTTTGTACTGTTCAAGTACAATCGTATATCAAAAACATAATTTGTTCGCCAAGATTTTTTATATCCATCACCCCACTTTCATGTCATCGCTTGTCAGTTAACCCAGTTCTTATCCTTATTATGCCAAAATAACCACACTTCATACAATATTATATGCTGCATACCATCCGTTCTTATCCTACCGACTGCTAAGCCACTCGCCTTAAACTTTACCTCTCCCTTCTTTTCTGACTGTTAAAATTCATAACGGGGCCGCCACCACACGCGACCTAAGGTATCTCCCTTCCAACCCTGTTCTGTCACAAACACATATATCCCTGTATGTGTGACGACGGTCACTTGCTCTACAAACAAACTTCCAGCGATATGGACTCACTATCCTGTACAAAATGCGTACGTCACAATGTGCACACAACACCTATCGTTACGCCAGTCTCCTTGAAGGGTGTCATACAAGACTTGCCTTCACGTGCATATCGCTTTCAACAAAATCTGGTGAGCTTGTTCACACACACACACACACACACACACGTCACAGATACAGTCTGCATTCCACGACAAAAGCGTCGAAAACCATGACTTCACGAAAATGAAAGGACACCAATATAACTTGAATGGTCACAACTTTAGCCCTGTATAAACCACTCACCCATAAATCGGCCTTGGCCCTACTGCACAGTTAACCGATTCCAATGCTGTGCAGGGCAACTCCGGAATCGTTATGTACACTGCTTACAAAATATACAGAAAAGTGGTGACAACACAAACCGGCTGACAACAAATTCCAACCACGAAACCAAGACCACATCATACCAGACAACCAATATACGCAACGAACTCAATACCAACTAATCACAACATGAGACACCCACAGTACAACTCGCCATAATACAAGACAACACGACGAACCACAACACCAATATATAACAGATCACCAACCTGGACAGACAGACGATCAACCACACCAGTTCCGCAACTGGCTGAGAGTGGCTGCCGACGCAGACGACACAGAACTCGGCACAGTCCGAGGGCACACCAAACCCGACGAGGACCTGGCCCTAACTATGACTCGGAAGTCACACCTCAGCACCTACTAACGGCGCTCCCGCCGAAACTACAACGGGAGCACATCCACTCCGACGAATACCAGGGACCAAAGTGAAGCTACCCAACGCATTCCGCCCTGTTCGGAATCAAGTGATCCTCACTCACAACACAAAGCAACCATTGGTTAGAACAGTGTATCCCTCCGCAGAACTGATACACCTGGCTAACGGACTAGTTGCTGCTCGTGCAACAACACGACAATTTACAACAACAACACACCACCCAACAACCAACAACACAACCAACAGCTGATATTCTGCCCCGCCCTCTCTCGTGTAGAAACAAAGCAACAGAGGGTAACTGTCGGAAACGAAACCAACCTCCTCCTGACACCCCCTCAATAAGTGAAGACTGCAAGGCATGAATACTATTGCCCCCCCCCCCTCCCCCCCACCTAGCCTAACCTTCATATCCAACAGTGAGCTTTCTCCCCATTGGAGATGTCTCTCCCTCTTTGGAGACTATAAGCTTGCTGAAGGTTCATTTTGAGAAGCATTTATTTGTTCCCCATTCACCCACTCAAGCACATACTGTCAGTTAGGCAGAATCATCTACCACTGCAGATATGAAGGCTTACCCACCCCCCTATTTCTACAATCTGAGACATAAGAGCAAGCTTTGTTATAATTCAATATTTCTTGCAGTCATTGCAACACCTAGCTGCTCTGTAAGTTGCTGGAACGGTGCTCGGTACTTATCCTTGGAATTTATTGTTTCATTTGTAATTTAGTCCCTTGCGGATTCATTCCAAGAACTGGCCCTCAGCACTTGTGTCTTAAGAGTTATCTTTTTATATTTTCTACTTTTCACAAGAAAAATGTAGCTTGTTTTGTTCTTTCATGATTTTCTTTTGCTTCTTAGGTGGCACCTTTAGTTAGTTTTTTGAAAACTCAACAAACATACTATGGTATTGCACACCAGCCTTTTTTTGGTATAGCATTTCTCTTAAAACCGAAAAGGCAGAGGAGTCAAATTACCACTTTCCGCGGTCACTGAGGAGAAACAATCAGGTTTCGAAATACCGTATCTGACCAGGAGTTATATGTTAGTGAGCTTCTCTCCCCATTGGAGATGTCTCCCTCTTTGGAGACTATAAGCTTGCTGAAGGTTCATTTGAGAAGCCTTTATTTGTTCCCCATTCACCCACTCAAGTACACATACTGTCAGTTAGGCAGAATTCTACAATCTGAGTCATAAGAGCAAGCTTTGTTTATAATTCAATATTTCTTCAGTCATTGCACACCTAGCTGCTCCGTAATTTGCTGGAACGGTGCTCGGTACTTATCCTTGGAATTTATTGTTTCTTCTTTATATATATATATAGATTATATATATATATATATATATATATATTATATAAACATTTCTTGAATGAACAGATGTGTACATAAAAAAACTTATTGAACTGAAGCAACAAAAAGCAAATGCTTATAATGTGCTCCGTGCTCTCTATCTTGAACCACCACTCTGAACACTTGGACGTGCTAGTTCAATACCGCCGATCGGTGACAGCCATCTAAACAAATACTCGTTGTTGCTGTATGAACTGTAAAATATGTGATATAAAAGCTCCTTCTCGTGTTAAGAGAAACAAAGTATGTCTCATGTATCGGTTGAAAACTAACGCCTTTCTCACTAAGTTACCAAAAACATTGGTTGCAATCTGTGGACACAAAATCACTTATGATCATATCTTATTTTGTAATCATTTAAAGCGGTTTGTCACTATACTCTCTCAACATACTAGCAATGAGATTTTTGTTTCACTGACGTTATCATACACTTTTTGATCATCAGCTAACAATCCTATTGGTAACCATTTATAGTTAAGTTATTTTACCTTGGATTTGTGACGCATTCATATATTTAAGCATTTGCTACTCTTTATTGTTATTACTATTTCGGTTTTTTTTTTTTTCTGAGGGGGGTGGGGGTGTCTAAAATTACAAGGTGAAAAGACATTAAAATGTATGCATATGTATCTAAGTATATGTGTACTGGTCAGTCTAAACGATGCATGTGTAAAGCCTACGTTTTGACTTATTCTATGAGGATCCAACAGCAAATCAAGTATACATTTTTTGTTTTTCGAAAACATATTTGTAAATCTGTTACAAATATTATACTTACTACTATTATCAACATCATTATTACACTTTACCAATATTTCTGATATTCGAGAACCTTCCACTTTCCCACCCTCTTATAGCATCACTACTTTTTTTGAGCAAACACTCTCACAGATGCATCCATTAAGTGGATGAAACTCGACTGTGCGGTCCCAGTCTTCCAAACTGAACCCGTAGCAAACTCACTCTGGGTAAGCCGGTCGGGGCAGAAAATCCTACATGACTCTGATAGAATTGAACCCACGACTTCAAAGCCAGGATCCGCGACGCTAACCACTTCGTCACAGCGGCTGGTATAGCATTACTGTTATTACTATATGGTTCCACTCATGCTTGTTGCTAAAAGTATCAAAATACCGGAAGCCGGATAGCTCAGTTGGTAGAGCGCCTGACTCGCAATCTTGGTGATCCTGGGGGTTGCGGTTCGAACCTCCGCCGGGGCGTTTCGGTACAGGGGGAATTTTTCCCTCGGAGTTAACATTGGTTCTGACTCCATTTCCCATACAGTCCTTCGAATGAGACTATAAACCGAGTTCCGTGTGTGAACGCACGCATAACATCTTGCACACACGTAAAATCCCATCACCAACATTCGGAAGAGTAGGCCAGTTTGGCCGTGGTATGGATGACACGTGACACATAGCATGCACCCTGAGTGAGAAATGGAAAGAATGAAGGAAGTAAGGAAATGATGATCGATATTGAACGATACTGACTGGATGACACGGGAAACGACTGAATGAAGCGCCAGCTGGCCTTCCTGTCCTTCCCCTTCCTCTCTCCTTTTTCTTCCTCTTTCTCTTATGATCAGTATCAGTACTATTATTATCATTTACTATATTGATATTAATTGAATCCGTTTTTTGCCATTACTTTTTATAATTAGTATTATAATCACATTACTGTAACTATTGGTAACATCATTGTTATAATAATAATAATAATATTATTATTATTATTATTATTATATATTATTATTATTATTATTATTATTATTATCATACCAGTGTTTGTATTGATATACCCATCATTACCATCATCATCACCGTTGTCATCGCCACAAATCTCTTGTTACCACGATAGTCAGGTTGTTTCAACAATCCTCTAACCCCTCCTGTTTCTCCCATGCTACAACATCACCAAAAGTGGTACCAATCCTCTTTTTTTTCTTATATTTTAATCATCATTATTATTACATCATTATTTTATTGCTATAAGTATTATCATCATTACTAGTTCGACTCAGATTGTCTCCTTCCCGACAGCTTCGTTTTCATTCTACGCCCCATCTTATGGCAACCTGGGATGAAGATAGATGATTGCTCGTTTTATTTTCGTTGTCTTGAGTGTTGTGTACCCCTGCTTGAAGAAGACCTTAGAGGTCGAAACGCGTCGTGTTTTTGTCATGCGATTCGTTTGTTTGTCTGCGTTTTCCCCGCAGAATTTAATAATACTTCTTGAAATTGTGTTTAGATTTCCGCAAGCAACCGCCTTACTTTGTTATTCATGTTTGATATTGCATGCAAAAAATAAACTAACGTCCGTGATGTATCTATTCATGATGAATTCCATTTGACATCATACTTGTTTTGTTTGGTAGCATACCTTTGACATATTTTGATTTTAAAAAATCCGAGTCAGTGAAAAGTTAGGATTACAGTTTGTTCGTCTCTTTTGTGTTGATACATATTGACCATAGGACTGATTCAATGGAGTGTACACAAGACCTTAAATTGACAAGGTAGCTCAAGGGATTAAAGTACAAGACAATGATTCCTCTTTGCTGAAAACAAAACATTTCTCCCTCGTCTGAAACGCGCTTTCAGTGCTTTAAACAAAACAAGTTTTCTTTTTTTCCAGGTCAGTTTTACCTAGATAACCAGAAAGCCATTGATTTTCTTGATGATTTTGTATACGGTCTTGGATTCCCACTAACGTCGGTCGTAGTGTTGGTGGTGACAACAGCAGTGACTTTAATCAAACTCCGCCAGGCAGCAACATGGAGGGCTGGTACCTCCTCCAGTAGCAGTGTGTCAGCACGAGAAGTGGCACTGACCATGATGTTGGTCTACAACTCCATCTTCTTTGTCATCTGTGTCTTTCCTCTAGCCCTGCGCAGGTCAGCGAATGTGTCCATATTTTGTTGTGTTGAGAGTGAATCTGCCAGTCACACGTGATTGTTGGGATCACATAAACGTTTTATTTATTTATTTATTTATTTATTTATTTATTTATTTATTTATTATTTATTTATTCGTTTATTTTATTTATTTATTTATTTATTTATTTATTTTGTTTGTTTGTTTTGTTTTGTTTGTTTGTTTGTTTATCAATTGATTGTGATTTTATTGATCTATTCACTCATTTATTTGTTTGTTTATGTATTCATGTATGTATCCATTTGTTTATTTATCGCATTTATTCATGTATTTATGTATCTACGTATATATTTATATATTTTATATCACTATTTATTCACATATTTATTTATTAATTGATTAATTAGTTAATTAGTATGTCTTATGCCTCTATGCTTGCTTATTTTGTTTGTTTATTTACTTATTTTTGTCTCTCTCTCTCTCTCTCTCTCTCTCTCTCTCTCTCTATATATATATATATATATATATATATATATATATATATATATAATATATATATATAGCTATATATATATACACATATCCAAATACGAAGTGCTTTTCCTCCCCAAGCTGTGAAGCACACATACCACACACATTTTCGGTCAGATGGACAGTTGGTAAATCCATGACATTTTGTCTTTTAGTCGAAGTGTCCCGAATCGAATTTGTGACATAATTTATCTAAAATAACACGTGTCGATAAAGGAAATGTATTGCTCTTTTTCAAAGATATTTTGAAGACATGTACCATTCGTATCTGTCCTTATCTCTAACAGTACCTGTCCTTTCTCGAATGAGCATATCAGTGAGTCTTGTTTAAATACGTTTTTACTCATGCATCGGCGTTACCAGCCGATTGACAAAGCCATACATAAGGGAATCATGTTTCTCATTAAATGTGTTTGAAATTACTCACCCAGCATTCTTTTCCATCTGTATCTAAAGAAAGAAGCAGTCTGTAAGCGTGTTTGAGAATTTTTGTATTGTTCCATATTCAAAAGCCGTATCCAGTATCTAAGGCAGTTTAACACAGGAAGTAACAAATATATGATATCTACCTAAGTCTTCATATACCATCTTGTTTGGGTGTTCGACTGGGGTCCCCGAAAAATATTTTACATGACATTAGGTGGACCTGTTCTAAGCTATCGAGTCTCTGATATTCCCTAATTTCAGACGAATACACTAATATTGATTTTATGTTTGCATCAAATGTCACAAAATATGTTTTGGCAGGTCATTTCTGTGCATTTGGTTGGAAACTTCATTTTCAAAGAAAACTGCTTTATTTATTTATTTATTTATTTATTTATTTATTTATTTATTTTATTTATTTATTTATTTATTGCCCATGGTGGCTAAATTTGTCTGTACCTTTTTGTGACACTTTTGTACAAAAGCAAATGTAACCCAGATGGTTGTAACTGTTTACAATTTCTACCTGTGCTTCATCATAAAACCACTGCTCGTGTTTTGCCAGAAAACCACCTTTGTAAACTACAATTGTTTTTGTTTTCTCTTGAATTACATTAAGAGCCACATTGTCTAAGCATGATTTTGAACAGCTCAAGTGATGTTGAAAACCTAAATGTGTCGCATCGTCTGCGAAAAAGTTGAATGAACACTTTCATGGTATCTGGCATCACGTGAATTCCATGTCTTCCTCTTTCAGACATGTACACTGCTAACTGTTTATCAAAACTGAACTTGTGGTAGGGCTTAATACACAACCTTGTCGGACACCAATGGGGCTTGCACAAAAACCAACAAACAAACAACTCAGAATAATCAACGTAAGCTCTGACACTCGATAACAGGGAAGAATATATGGCATGCAACGAACTAAAAAAAAAAGAAAAAAAAAGAAAAAAGAAAAAAAAAAAAAAGAAAAAAAAAATCCTCCAATACTTTGGTTCCTTAAACATTCAAGAAGCTTGTCGTGGCGCACAGTATCAAAGGCCCTTTGAAAGTCAACATGAGCAGCATTATTTTGGGCCTTTTTGCGCATACATATCTGAACAATCGAATGAAGACTGAAAATATGATCCATAGTAAGTGATTCTTACGAAATCCTGCTTGACTTTTCTGATAAAATGGTTATTTTCTTCTAACCGTTTACATAACCTTCCATCTGATATTTAAGAATAACATTGCTTGGTTTCTATCTCCTTTTTATGAGTGGGTACTATGACTGTGTTAGTCCGATCTGTTGATAAGAACCTTTACTGAACAAGACATTAAACAATCTAACAATGACCTTGGTGACGTTATGGGCTCCTGTTTTCATCATCCCAGTGGACGTACCATCATCCCCACATGGTTTACCTGTTTTCAGTTTAATGACGTCTCTCTCTACTTCATCCTTCCTGATATCCTCATAAAGAATACAGTCAGAATCCTCTGTAAAACCTAGCACGATAACACAGCTTTCATAAGCCTCAATTCCATGACTTTTAAACACATTTTTGAAGTGATCACACCATGCATAGATATTAATGTTATCGCTGTTAATATGTCTTTCCTCTCCGTAACCCACGTTTTTTTCCCCCCCAAAAAAAACACAGATGAATTCTTAATGTTGTTTTCAAGCTGTACAGTCTATTCACGCTTGAAAGCTCTTGCCTTTCTTTTTAGCATGTGTTTGTATGTTCCAAGTTGATCTAAATATCTTGAACTTCTGACGAGATCATTTTTAGCTGGAGCACATTCCTCATCAAGCCATCTATTGGCCTTCACTTTCTTGTGAATATAGCATAACTTATGAAAACAGTAACTTGCAGATTCCAAACACTGTACAAAAGTAGCGAGAGCGTTATATCGCGTATTCTATTTCAGCTGTTGCCTCTTGTAATTTTCTTTGAATTTTACAACAACTTAACACTTTTATGAATTCATGTTCTTATATATGATTAGCTATTCAAAATAATAAATAAAATCTTCTAGGGGTTACTGTTATGTGTTGACTTCGAAAAAGCGTTTTGGTACCATTGACTGAAATCTTATGTTCAAAATACTTAAAGCCTTTGGCTCTGGAGACGATATATGTCTTTAGATAGAAACGTTATATACAAATACTTACGCCACTGTAATCATAAGTAGTCAAACATCAAACTGGATAAAAAGCAGTAAGGATTGTAGACAGGGTGATCCTGTTTCTCCATATGTGTTTGTTTTATGTGTTGAAATTTTAGCAAGCATGATCCGATAAAGCAAAAATATTGGGGTAATATTTATAGATCATACTGAACATAAAAATTGCACAACTTGCTGACGGCACACAGGTTTTTTTTTTTTTTTTTTTTTTTTTTTTTTTTTTTTTTAATAGACGTAGATCAATTATCTTAAAAAAAAACTATGAAAAAAGAATAAAAAAATTCCAAGGATATCAAGTCTGAAAATAAATTGTGAAAAGAATCTGCCGTTTGGCCAGGACGCGAAAAAAAAGTTCAATAAAAAAAAAACTATATCCTCTGATTTTTAAGACATTAGGAATATGGCTCACAACAGAGCTCACGGATTTTGCAGATATAGATTTTACTGAAACTTCTCATATATGCGGTTTGAAAGAATGCTAACGCCACTAGGAAGAATAGCATATCTGAAATATTTAATACTGTCTAAAATCGTGTGTTTATGTACACCTGTACGGAATCCGCCATCCAATATCTCAGGGGTGTTGAGTCTTCTACATCTTACTTCGTATGGAATAATAAACAAGACAGAATTAGTGGAACGAATTCACGGAAAAGAATAAGTAAGGGCATTTTATTTCCAGATTTAATGTTTTTCATGCAAGCTTTGAAAGTAGGACGGATCAGGAAACTAAGTTCAACAAATGATAAACAGAAAAAAAGTTATAACTTTTGTATACCCGTTCGGACAAAAAACCAGATAAACTCGGACCGAATTGCCTGTTTCACTTAAGACAAGGAAAAAAGTTTTGGAGAGAGACATGCTTTAACCTCAGAAATTTTTTTTGTTCATTTAAGTTAAGCCACTAACCCATTTGAAAACTAGCAGAGCCCTTATTCCTCCAATGACAGAATAAAATAGATAGCATTTCATTAAATGGAACAACTGGTTTGATGAAAATGTATAATAATATTGGAGATCTGTGCAAAGAAGATTACAGTTTACTTGACCTAAGCTGAATTTATCAACAAGTATGACATACAGACAAACTTTCAAAATTATGCAGCACTTATTTATTAGAAAATGAAAATCTTTCTTAACACACTGAACATTTGTGTGGAAATTAACAACAAAAGTATAAAATCTGAAAATCTAAAGATTGAAACAAAACTGTACAAATCGGAATATGTCGGCAAAAGGAGCACGAACAATTATTATATCCTTGTATAGGACGGTTCAAAACTAAAATGCTGCCATAAATGAATAATGAATTTATTTAGAGCTCAAGTGGCAAAAAACAAAAACAAACAAACAAACAAACAAACAAACAAAAATCAAGCAATGCAAGAGATTCACGAAACAAACTTTGAGCCGATTCAGGCGAGATTAATACATAGAATCCTACCAACAAATGTATGTGTTGATGTGCATGGACATGAAATCAGATAACAAATGTACATTTTGCCAGCTAGAGAAAAATAGCATAGAACATGTGTTCTAAAGATGCATACACTTGAATGTTTTGTTGTTGTTGTTGTTGTTGTTGTTGTTGTTGTTTGTTGTTTTTAAACAAATTAAACAATTAATTAAAGATAGATGTACACCTATAAAATCTTTCTTTGTAAACGAAACAGATGTTAGATCTGACAGATTGTTTAGTTAATCCTGCTGCTCGCTACATTCTATATTACAAAGGTACATTAAAAGAAGATGAATCTCCTCATGTAAATGTGTTCATTAAAATTTTTGAGAGACAGGTTTACAATGGAAAAATATATCGCTCACGTTAACTTTTACATAGTAAGATTCAACACCAACTGGCATAGGTATAAAAAAATTGAAACGAAATGAATGTACACATGACAATATATCTTTCATTAAATGAAATAATAATAAAGTTTATAAAAACCTTTTGGTAGTAAAGTGAAACGACTGCGGGCGGAAATCTAAACAAATCTTTAATAAATGTCAGCGAACCACCCAGAGAAACGTGGACAAACGAGTCACAAGCCTACTGAAAGAAAAGAAACAGGGGATAAAGAGGGACAGGACAGAGAGATTAGACAGAAGGCCCTGGCTCAGCTAGATGTCAGTGACTCAGTGCAGGTCAAGACGTAAACTAAGTCTCTAGACCGGCAGTTGAAAATGGACCTCACAGTGAATGTGTCAATGGGTCTTGTCCTGCACCCTCTGCCCCAAGCTGTATATTGGGGGAGATCTACCGCTCATTAGCTGACCGTTTTTGTGTGTTGTCTTGTGACTCATTTGTCCACGTTTTTCTCTGGGCGGTTCGCTGACATTTATTTAAGATTTCTTTGGTAGTAGCCGAACCGTTTGGAATGTAGACACTGACGTTTCAAGCCATAGGCCCGTTGTCAATGTGGAGAGAAGAGGACAGTGTAGACAGGAATGCCCATATGAAAATTGGGTGAGAACACCTCATTTAATCATTAAGTTGGACAAAAAAACACTCATTGATGACTGTTCATGTGTATTGAGCACACACACCACAGTTCACACAAAGACACCAACACACACACGCAGCCCCCACCCCCCCACCTCACACAAGACACCCCCTCCCCCCCCCCCACACACACACACGCACGCACACACAAGGGGGTGGGGGGGTGGGTGATAATGGATATATTCGCTATTCAGCCTACTGAAAGAAAAAGAAACAGGGGATAAAGAGGGACAGGACAGAGAGATTAAGACAGAAGGGCCCTGGCTCAGCTAGATGTCAGTGACTCAGTGCAGGTCAAGACGTACACCAAGTCTCTAGACCGGCAGTTGAAAATGGACCTCACAGTGAATGTGCCAATGGGTCTTGTCCTGCACCCTCTGCCCCAAGCTGTATATTGGGGAGATCTACCGCTCATTAGCTGACCGCTTTTCAGAGCACTGGAGGTTGATGAAGCTAGGCCACAACAACCCAGTCGGGCAACATTTTGTTGGTCCATATCACAACTTCAGTCATGCAAAGATATCTGCAGTGTGGCAGAACCCCAGAGACCGTGTGTACAGAAAGTACATGGAGAGCCGTGTCATCAGCCACTGGGCACCACACAGCCAGCTGCGATGAACGTAAGAGTCACTGACATCTAGCTGAGCCAGGGCCCCTCTGCCTTAATCTCTTTGCCCTGTCCCTCTTTAGCCCCTGTTTCTTTTTCTTTCAGTAGGCTGAATAGTTAATATTTCCATGTATTCCCACCCACCCCCCTTTTGTGTGTGTGTGTGTGTGTGTGGTGTGTGTGTGTGTGGTGTGTGTGTGTGTGTGTTGTGAATGTGGTGTGGTGTGTGTGTGTGTGTGTGTGTGTGTGTGTGTGTGTGTGTGATGTTGTGTGTGTGTGTGTGTGTGTGTGTGTGTGTTGTGTATGTGTGTGTGTGTGTGTGGTGTGTGGTGTGTGTGTGTGTGTGTGTGGTGTGTGCGCGCGCGCGCGCTAGTGTGGGTGTGTGTGTGTGTGTGTGTGTGTGTGTGTGTGAGGGGGTGTGTGTGTGGTCTTGTGTGGGGTGGAGGGGGGATGCGTGTGTGTGTTGGTTGGTGTCTTAGTGTGAACTGTGATGTGTGTGCTCAATACACCTGAACAGTGGTCATGGGTGTTTTTTGGTCCAACTAATGATTAAATGAGATGTTCTCACCCAGTTTTGCACATGGGCTTTCCTGTCTACACTGTCCTCTTCTCTTCACTTTGACAACAAGCCTGTAGCTTGAAACATCAGTGTCTACATTCCAAAGGGTTCAGTTACTACCAAAGTTTTTTTTTTTTGTTTTTTTGTTTTTTTTGTTTTCGATTTTTTTTTTAAACTTTATTATTATATCATTTTCACCACGAACCCTGCAGTCAACTTCTGTTTCTTCAATATCTTTCATTATAGAACAATACAAAAACAAAAACAACCAAACAAAACAAAACAAAAAAAACTTCATGCTAGTTAATAATATTTAACCATAATGTCTGCATATTCAATAATAAAAAAAAAATTGATATATTGGTATACAATCAATATATATGTATTTTTTTTTATAGGAATGCTGGCAGTTGTTCATACACTTCTTTCATGTTTTTGTTTTGTTCCTGTTGCTCCTTGTTATGATATTTCCTTAATTCTGTCCAGAGTTTTGTTATATTTTGCCTTATCTTCGCTATTGTGAAATACTGAAATGACAAAGTACTGAAAATTGAATTGAAAGCGAAAGTACAGTTAAATAGAAATAAAACGCTCATGTCTCGTTGACGAGTCCGCATCAGCGAACGAAATGCCTCTCACTAGGTGATATAAAATGGTTGTTTTCAAAACGTACATTGATGCATACAAGTGTGTATTTTCATCTTATGATATAACGCCGTGATTTTTCTTCCCTCTTTTCTGTCTCTGAACTCACGTGCCCCCTGTACTGTTTTCATTCGAATTTTTGCCATGTCGTTTATAATTTGACGTTGGTATTGTTAGCCTGTGCATATTTGTTTTTGTTTCTCCACTGGTATCTATCTATCTATCTATCTATCTATCTATCTATCTATCTATCTATCTATCTATCTATCTATCTATCTATCTACCTGTAGCTTGCTAGCTAGCTAGAGAGAGAGAGAGAGAGAGAGAGAGAGAGAGAGAGAGAGAGAGAGAGAGAGAGAAGACATGAATGGCTAATTCGTTTGCATCTAGGCTCAACAATGGCTGAACAGTAATAATGACTTAGTCAAAGACATTTAAAGAAGAAAACAGAAAAGAAACAATTGTATACTTTTACATTGCAAAGAGGGAAACAGCATAAACCAGCTCAGAGCCAAGGAGATGACTGATAAAATGGTGGGTAGGATACCCGAGATATAATTCATAACTTTTATGAATTATATCTCGGGTATCCTACCACCAGTTATGAATTATATCTCGGGTATCCTACCACATTTTATCAGTCATCTTCGTTCCAGAATGTTACTCGATCACTATTGCATTTCTACGTTCCAAAGCTAGGGTAAAGAAATATCGTAAACTGTGTTAACTATTTTTGGATTCTTTGAAGACATTAAAATGTACATCTAAAAGCAGTTGTCTCTCTATAGTATTTGAATGGTATGAGATCACGTCAAAGACCACTGAAGTGCGGGCAACACAAACTAAAATGGATTTCATCTTCTTGGTTGTTATTACACATGGGACAGATTAATTCTACATCCCTACAATTTTTGTATCAAAATGTGTGCGATTTAACATTACTCATTCCAAACCTGAATGTAACAAGCACTTGCTTTACAGGTATGTTTGTGTCAATTGCAAAATACAAGTTTTTCCGGGTGTGATTCGATTTGAATGATCTGTAAATTGTAAATCTTCCATTTGAACAAATGCAATAGTCCAAATCCTGCCAGTAACAATCTATCAGTCTTTGTCTAAAACAGTTTATGAATTGGTCAAGTGATTCTACACCTTGATTTTCACACACGTATCTAAACCCACATTTAAACAAAACTAATCCAATGCTGGTTACCTAGTTATTTTTACCTTTCTCATCCAGATTAAGGAGCATCAGGTAAGCTTTGTAGAATGAGACGATTTCCATTCATTCGTGTTAGTTTGATCCAGTATTTAATTGATCCAGTGTATGCATTACATGCAATGGGAATCTACCAGTATCCCCATAAATCATCCCATCAGCAGTTCTTTCTGTGATACCTAGAAAACTTTTTCAATGCAAACAAGTGTATTTTTTTTATGTATTTTATACTTTCGTCAAGACCCCAAATTTCTGATCCGTATAGAAGTACTGGCTGCACTCTGGCATCAAAGAGTTTTTGCATAAAATTTCAATAAACTGGATTTTATAATTATATATAATGTCAATATACCAATGACCACCTTTTTACCCCGTGCAGCTAGGCCACCACAGGAAGATGCGAGAGACTCAATTTTCTAGAAAAAATATAGAACTAAATATTTGTATGTATTAACTACTTCCATTTCAGAACCACCCAAATGCCAGTGTTCGTGCGCTGCAAGAAAACCGTCTTTACGAAAAACAATTATATACATTTGTTCATATTAACTTTTAATTTCAATTTAGTTGATTATTTACACAATTATTTAGCTGATTTTGCAACCCTACTTGCGTTTCACATATATTAGCATAATATCATCTGCAATAACAAAATAAAACGTTCGACGAGGGTAGGTGCTAGTAGAGCCCCATGCCTTCCGTTGTTAATCATGTCAGCTGCTAATTCATTTTAGAAACAATAAAAATAAGACAAACATTTCCTTGATTTACTCCATGCAGGCAGCTTATGTAATCTGTCAGAGATGAACCATTTCTAACCCGAGTCTTTAAGTTAGTATATATGCTTTTCACGCAATCAAATAATTTACCTCGACTTCCGTGTTTCTGTAGTCTAGGCCAACACAATTCCTTTAAATAAAATCGAATCTTTCTTCAAAGTCATGAATGCGACATGGCATTTAGAATTTTGAGACGGTTGTTTTTGAATAACGGCATAAAGTGTGAAAGATATGAACTACTGTTGAGTAGCCTTTTCTAAAACCAGCTTGATGTTCATCTGTGGACATTATGCATATCAATCCGAACTTGTAATCTATCATTATGATATGGCTATAAAATATTCCGCTGATGTCTGTAAGCAATATACCTCTATAATTGTGGGCTTGTCTAAACTGCCCTTCTTATGTTAATTGGCTGTAGCTAAGATTCTGACTACTTTTGTGGATGAGTACCTTTATCAATAGTTCGTTATTATTATTTTTTCTTCAAAAACGTTATGACGACATCTGATGCGCGCTTAAAGATATCTCCAATTATGACCTCAGCCCAGGAGATTTTCCCACTTTACAGATTTTTAATGGCGTTGAATATTTCTTTATTGGATATTGGTGCATTTAATACGTAGAAAGTCATAGTCTGTGTACGCTGGAGTCATTTGATTGCTTACTTCACCCCATATCCTCAGTACAATCCTTGATCTCCAAAAGTCACGAAAATGATAAAACCATTTATCTGTAGATATATGTTTTTAATGACTGCATACGTTTTGATGGCACTGTTGGTTCGTGCGCCTTTTTTTTCCCAAAATTCCTTATCAATCCATCGAAGATTCGGACAAGATTAGTTTTATTTATTTATTTTTCTGCTAATCTATGTATTCTCTTCAAGCTCTGACACTTCATATGCAAATTATCTAATTCAGCTTTTTATTCGTTCTCATTGGCTGCTCTTAGGTATGGGGTTGTGGAAGATTCTAAGGAGGGTTTCTCACATTTCGTCTTTCAAAAAACATTCATTATCAAACCGACTGTGTGTGTGTGTGTGTGTGTGGTGTGTGTTGTTGTGTGTGTGTGGTGTGTGTGTGTGTGTGTTCTTCCGATTTCGTGTACCAAACCTCTATTTACGGAGCATACATGAGCAGAGCACCGTCCATCATGCCAACCATACATTCTCTCAGTGCCTTATATACATATCATCCAATTCAACAACTCATAGTTGCCAAATCAATCAATCTTCTATCATTACTACTTCTGACAAATGGGATCTAATAAAAGATGTCCTTTCTTCTGTGGGATTCCAAATCAAGTTTCTTCTAATGTAAATGGTATCTTTCAATTTGATATCTCATTATCAAAATCATTTCCATGTGGGGTTACCCACACAAAGAGATTTCAACAAGCACACGGACTGGATTCAAGTCTGTCAGCACAAAAAACATGTCCCATGTATGATCTATCCTAGTCACATCAAGTTCAGCACAGTTACACATGTACCCCATACTTTTCCCAAAATATAAAGCCCACGATTTGAATTGGGAACAGATTTTAATTCATTATCTTGTTCAACGTACATTG
>JADBJO010019865.1:30000-32417 GCA_016801955.1 Conus betulinus | reverse complement strand
ATGAAAACTATTACGGATCTGTAGACAAAGCATTGCAAATCGTTTCACTTGACCACACCTTAAACAAGTGTGGAACTGGTGTAATTGTATGATGGCTGCTCTGTCTGTATGGATCGGTGTAATTGTATAATGGCGGCTCTGTCTGTATGGTTCTGGTGTAATTGTATGATGGTTCTCTGTCAGTATGTATCTGGTGTAATTGTGTGATGGCTGCTCCGTCAGTATGGATCTGGTGTCTTTGTTGATGATGGCTGTTTTGTATGCATCTGGTGTAATTGTATGATGCCTGTTCTGTTAGTATGGATCTGGTGTAATTGTATGATGGCTGCTCTGTCTGTGATGGATCTGGTGTAATTGTATGGCTGCTCTGTCAGTATGGATCTGGTGTAATTGTATGATGGCTGCTGAGTCAGTATGGATCTGGGTAATTGTATGATGGGTGATCTGTCTGTATGGATCTGGTGTAATTGTATGATGGCTGCTCTGTCAGTGTGGATCTGGTGTAATTGTATGATGGCTGCTCTGTCAGTGTGGATCTGGTGTAATCATGTATCTGTGTATGTATGATGCTGCTCTGTCAGTATGGATCTGGTGTGTAATGGCTGTATGATGGCTGTATCTGTCTGTCTGTCAGTGTGGATCTGGTGTAATTGTATGATGGCTGCTCTGTCTGTATGGATCTGGTGTAATTGTATGTGGCTGCTCTGTCAGTGGGAACTGGTGTAATTGTCTGGCTGGTCTGTCTGTATTGTATGATGTGTCAATGTGCTCTGTCTGTGGTCATCTGGTCTGGTGTAATTGTATGATGGCTGCTCTGTCTGTATGGATCTGATGTGTAATTGTATGGATGCTGCTCTGTCAGTGTGGATCTGGTGTATTTGTATGATGGCTGCTCTGTCAGTACGGATCTGGTGTAATTGTATGATGGCTGCTGTGTCAGTACGGATCTGGTGTATTTGTATGTATGGGCTATGTCAGTATGGATCGGATCTGGTGTAATTGTATGATGGCTCTGTCAGGGCGGATCTGGTGTAATTGTATGATGGCTCTGTCCGTATGAATCTGGTATAATTGTGTGATGGCTGTTCTGTCAGGATGGATCTGGTGTAATTGTGTGATTGCTGTGCTGTCGGTGTGTATCTGTAAATGCATGTCGTTCTGTCTGTACGGATCTGGTGTAATTGTATGCTGCCTCTGTCAGTATGGAACTGGGGTGTAATTGTCTGATGGCTGCTCTGTCAGTGTGAATCTAGTGTAATTGTGATGATGGCTGCTCTGTCAATATGGATCTGGTGTAATTGTATGATGACTTCTCTGTCTGTATGGATCTGGTGTAATGGTATGCTGCCTCTGTCAGTATGGATCTGGTGTAATTGTATGATGGCTGCTCTGTCAGTGTGAATCTAGTGTAATTGTATAATGGCTGCTCTGTCAGTATGGATCTGGTGTAATTGTATGATGTCTTCTCTGTCTGTATGGATCTGGTGTAATGGTATGCTTCCTCTGTCAGTATGGATCTGGTGTAATTGTATGATGGCTGCTCTGTCAGTGTGGATCTAGTGTAATTGTATGATGGCTTCTCTGTCTGTATGGATCTGGTGTAATTGTATGCTGCCTCTGTCAGTATGGAACTGGGTGTAATTGTCTGTATGATGGCTGGTCTGTCTGTATGGATCTGGTGTAATTGTATGCTGTCTCTGTCAATATGGATCTGGTGTAATTGTATGATGGCTGCTCTGTCTGTATCGATCTGATGTAATTGTATGCTGGCTCTGTCAGTGAGGATCTGGTGTATTTGTATGATGGCTATGTCAGTACGGATCTGGTGCAATTGTATGATGGCTCTGTCAGTACGGATCTGGTGTATTTGTATGATGGCTATGTCAGTACGGATCTGGTGTAATTGTATGATGGCTCTGTCAGTGCGGATCTGGTGTAATTGTGTGATGGCTCTGTCCGTATGAATCTGGTATAATTGTGATGGCTGTTCTGTCAGGACGGATCTGGTGTAATTGTGTGATTGCTGTGCTGTCGGTGTGTATCTGTAAATGCATGTCGTTCTGTCTGTACGGATCTGGTGTAATTGTATGAGGGCTTCTCTGTCTGTATGGATCTGGTGTAATTGTATGATGGCTGCTCTGTCTGTATGGATCTGGTGTAATTGTATGATGGCTGCTCTGTCCGTATGGATCTGGTGTAATTGTATGATGACTTCTCTGTCTGTATGGATCTGGTGTAATTGTATGATGGCTGCTCTGTCTGTATGGATCTGGTGTAATTGTATGATTGCTGCTCTGTCTGTATGGATCTGGTGTATAAAAACTTAGGGGCCAAAAAGATAATACGAAAAGAAATACGAAGAGAAAAGAAACCCCAGAAACAGTTACATGACTCTAAAAAGTGCAGTGGGACTCCTG
>JADBJO010019865.1:0-25000 GCA_016801955.1 Conus betulinus | reverse complement strand
TCATTTTTAAAAATTCAAACACAAAAAAAAACGATCATCCACCACATCCACACACTCACATTCGTTAATAAATTGTGAACTGTTTTATTTTGCCTCTGTCGTGTGTGGAGAAGTGAAGAAAAGTCGCTTACGATTTTTTCAGCCAAGAGAAATCACACTTGTAAAGAAACGAATGACGTCAAACGCTCTTTAATCATAAAGATCAGATTGTAGATCCAAAATAGAATATGTTTCCATGGGAGATAGGTAAATAAGTTATATCGAAACAAGCAAACATTTAAGTTTTTTTTTTTTTTTTTTTTAGGTCGAACATAAATCATACATTAATAACGAAAACATCAACAAAAAAAGATAAATCAATTATTTGGGATATATTACTTTGGTTACAGTTGCTAAGGTCTAGTTGCTACGATGATTTACTTGTTTACATTTTGTTTTAGGAAGCAAATCATTGGAAACGTGATTAAGTTTCGTTTAATAGTTGTTGGTTAGAATTAGATTATCATACTGAGTTTATCGATAGTTTGTTATAGTATTGCTTTTGCTTCGATGTCATGTTGGTAGGATGATGTTGTAGAGTTGGTAGTTAGATTTGTTTCGATGTTATGTTGTTAGGGTGATGTGGTAGTGTTGGTCGTTAGATCGATTGACGAGCAGCATGTATAAAAGGAGAGTGTGTGTGTGTGTGTTCGGGGTTGTTCTTGCTGACGGGGTCTCGCTGACAGATGCTTGCTGACCATCCTTGTTGACATAAAAGAGAAGAGAAACATCAATTTTGGTCTGGTCTCAAGATTGTTTGCCTGGCTGACCTGAGCGCTGGCTGCTTGCTGTCTCTGCTATCTCTATTGATCCGCAATACCCAGCAGATTTAGTCTGCATGAAAGGTCTGTGCAAAGTGGCAGGCACGAAGATGAGATTGAGCATCCTGCACTTGTAAGATTAAATTGAAAATCGTTGGTTTCGATCGGGCTCTTGCCTATGCCCTAAGACCACTTTGCCACAGATTTTTGGTGTCAGAAGTGGGATTGCGGATCATAATATAGAGGTAAGCCTATATTGACAGCAGACCAGACTCAGTAAGTAAGCCGGCTGCGGTCCAGACCAGTTTCAGATTATGGACATCATTGAAGAGATGATGACCATTGGCGAACCCCAAGATCAACACACTGATGCTGGTGACCAGTTCCCGCAACACAGCAATCCCTGCAGACTCTACAAGCTGCGCAAATTTTTCAGGCGATGGCGACGTGGAGGACTTCGCCAGAGAGGTGCGCCTCATCCTGCAACTTCAGCCCATCCCAGACCGCTTAGCAGCAAGCTGGCTTCTTAACTCACTTGACGGACGAGCCAAGCAAGAGATCCTGACACGGGACGCCGGAGAGATCAACTCAGCTGAGAAGATCATCAAGATCCTTGAACAAGAATGGGGGGGGAACAAAAAGATCACTCAACACTGACGGCGACCTTCTTCAGGCGACAGCTTGGTAGGGGCGAGTCTATAGGTGAATACGCATCTACACTCCGCATGCTATGGGTCAAGATCTACGAGGCGAATCCTGACGCGCCTCTCGAGCCAACATTACTTCGGGATGCCTTCGTCAACGGTCTGCACCTGGCATCCTTGAAGAGGGACATGAAGCGCTTTATAAGGGAGCACCCCCGAGCTACCTTCATAGAAGCGACGAAGGAAGCACAACGATGGATGCGGGAAGACTCCATCGCCGAGAATACCGTCGAACAGACATCACTGGGCCCCGACATGCTGCAGCGGCTGGAGGAGAAGATATCGGCGCTGACTCTGGAGACGGAAGCCCTCAAGCATCACCTGCATTGCAGCATAGAGGAGCAGCACGCCAATGCCCCCAGAAGTCGGCAGCAGCCAGCGACGTCCCCTTCCAGAATGCATCTCCATCAGCCTTCCTTCACTCACCAGCAAGTTTCCCAGTCTGCACGGACATGCTGGTGGTGCCAGCACAAGGGGCACATCCAAGCAAACTGCCGTGCAAGACAGCAGTATCTCCAAAGACAGCAAAGACGAGATCAACAGGACTACAGGGTGCAGGGAAACGAGTAACCCCCGCTGTTATGGAAACCAGGCAGGCAGCGGGGGGGGGGAAGAAGAAGCAGTCACCAACAATAGAAGAAGTCAAGTTCGCAGCAAAAGGCTGCACATCAAAGGAAGAAACAAAGACCAACCTCGCCGGAAAATGTCCGACGACTGAAATCAAGATTAACAGCAGGACGACACAGGCTCTCGTGGACACGGGCAGCAAAGTAACGACTGTCACAGAAGCTTGGGCCGCAAGAAACCTCAAGAATCTTCGACAAGAAGATGGCCTCGTCAAAATACGAGCAGTGAATGGGGCAGAAGTGCCCTACTCCGCCATCTACTTGGTCGACATACGAGTCTTCAATTCCCCTCTGCCCAAACACCCCGGTCTTCGTAGTCAAAACGCCTACGGAACCGTTTATGAGGGAGAATTAAGAAGGAACGAGTCCCAGTACTGCTGGGGATGAACGTTTTTGGAACCCTGCCTGAACAACGCTTCAAACCTTCCTCTTACACTTCAACTCTTAGCCCAAGAAATCAAGAAGAAGAAGATGTCTACCAAGGGCATCGCTCGTACGATCACCCGTCAACACATACCTGCCTTTTCTATTGCGACAATCAAAGTCTCAAGCCCGAAGACTGACTGCATATCCCTGATGGCTTCACCATTGACGCAACCACTTCCCCAAGGCCTGCTACTCGTCCCCACTTTGCTCAACAACCACTGGCAGTCACGCTACGTCAGGATGGCAAACCTGACACGTGAAGACAAAATCCTGCCTGCCAGAACTCCAGTGGCTGTCCTAGAAGCTGTCAACACGCATGAAAAAGGGCCTTTGATCCAGCTCAACGTCAACGAACTCATCGTATCAGAAGTCACTGCTGAAGAAGAAGAAAGAGAGAAGACAGAGGCAAACAGCAAAACAAGAAAGTCTAACATCCTTCCTCCAGACTTCGATGGCACTGACAGGCAGAAAAAGAAGCTACAGAACCTCCTTGAAAAGTACTCCGACGCCTTCATGACTGACTCTACAGACCTGGGCTACACTGATGCAGTGACACATCGGTTGAAGACTACGGATGAAAAACCAGTGGCTCAACCATATCGTAGAATTCCTCCCCATCAATTTGAAGAAGTTCAGAGTCACCTGAAAGAACTGCTGAAGAAGGGCATCATCACTGAGAGTTACAGCCCCTACACCGCACCGATTGTCATCGTCCGGAAGAAAGACGGGTCCATCCGACTTTGCGTCGACTACCGCAAGTTGAACTCCAAAACCATCAGAGATGCCTTCCCTCTGCCCAGAATTCAAGAGTCTTTCGACGCTCTGGTCGGGTCACAATATTTTTCCACCCTTGACCTTGGCTCCGGCTTCCACCAGATAGCCATGCACCCTGACGATCAACACAAGACGGCATTCACCACTCCAGTGGGCCTCTTTGAATATACCAGAATGCCAATGGGGTCTCTGCACAGCACCAGCCACATTTCAGCGACTGATGCCGTCTACGATGTCCGATTTCATGTTCCAGTTCCTCTTGGTCTACATCGACGACCTCCTGATCTACTCGAAGACCTTTGAAGAACACCTGGAACACCTGGAACGCCTGCTCCAAAGGATCAAAGAAACGGGACTCAAGTTGAGGGCCGACAAATGTCAATTCCTGCGACGCCAAGTCATCTACCTGGGCCACACCATCTCTGCTGAGGGGGTCTCCTGTGAAGACTCCAAGGTACGGGTGGTCAAGGAATGGCCAGTCCCCACTACAACCTCTGAGCTCCGCAGTTTCCTGGGTTTCGCGCCAGCTACTACCGGGCGGTTCATCAGAGATTTTGCCAAGACAGCCGGTCCCCTCCACGACTTGGTCTCCAGCGACAAAACAAGAAGAAAGACGCCAACATCACCACACGCTGGGCCCAACACCATGAGGCAGCTTTCAGAAGACTGAAAGACCGCCATGACTTCAGCACCTGTCCTGGGGCTACGCAGACTTCACCAAGCCTTTCATTCTGGAGACTGACGCCAGCCACGACGGACTGGGCGCCATTCTCTCTCTCAAGATCAAGATGGGCAACGCCAGGTCCTGGCCTATGCAAGCAGAAGGCTACGTCCAACAGAAAAGAATCAGGCCAACTACTCTAGCACGAAGCTAGAATTCCTCGCCATGAAGTGGGCTGTCACCGAAAAATTCAGAGACTACCTCCTGGGCTCCAAGTTCGTCGTCTACACCGACAAAAATCCCCTGGCCCACTTCAAGACAGCTTCCTGGGCGCCTTAGAGCAACGCTGGGCTGCTCAATTAGCCCAGTTCGACTTCGAAATCAAGTACCCTGGCAAGACAAATCCTGCCGACGCCCTTTCCAGACTACCCCCACCACGGAAGATGAAGCCCACTGCTACCCCTGTCCCACCCCAGATTGCTGCCATCCAAGAGACGGACTGCAGAGTCACGCCTACACCGGAACAACACCCCTTCATACTTAAGAAGAAGCTGACTGAAGTACGAACAGAGCAAGTCAAACTCGATATCTGGATCCATCTGCACCAGGCTCGCCTGAGAGACGCCTACAGCAAGGCACGCCAACAGTCCCAGAAAATCGCCGCCAGGAGAGACGAAGCCAGACGGAAGACGTCTCCCTCCATCCTGTCTGAAGGGGAGCTGGTCTACCTTCGCAACCGGGAAGAGGGAAGTTTGCAAGACGCCTGGAAGCCTCAGCTATTCCAGGTCATCACGCGACCCTATGACAACGACGCCTACGTGGTACGACCACTGGCTGGAGGAATCGACCGCACGGTCAACAGGAAGGACCTGCTGCCAGCCACAAACCCAGAGGAAGACTCGGAAGACGAGGACGAAGACCCAATACCCCCTCCTACACGGGAAGAAGACTCCAACAGCGACTCCGAGAAGACTTCATAATGATGAACATTCCCCAGACTCCTAAAAAGAAGAAACCAGTTCCACTGCCTACACCGGTTCCGCTTCCTAGAAGATCCCAAAGACTTGCCAGCAAACCAAGAAAAGTTTATTCTGAAAATCCAGTAATTTTTGTTTCAAAACGGTGGTTAGGAGTAGAAAGTTAGGCGTTCTCCAGAGACGTTTGGAGAAAGAAAAAGTCAGCAAGATTAGAATTAGAAAAGTTGGGCATTTCTCTTTCATAAGCAGAAAAGAGACATTTGGAGAAAGAAAAAGTCAGCAAGATTAGAATTAGAAAAGTTGGGCATTTCTCTTTCATAAGCAGAAAAGAGACATTTGGAGAAAGAAAAAAAAGGAAAAGTCAGCAAGAACCACTTTACTATATTTTTTTAAAGTTATTTTTGCTAAAAGTTTAAATTTTTTTTTCGATGTCTATTTAGCAAATCTTCCATGGAAATATATGAAAATTTTTTTGGTCATCTCTCGTGTGTAGTTTGGCTACAGAAAGCTGAGAAAGAAAGAAATTCCTTTCCCCTGTTCCCGTTTTGATTCTCAGTGCCTTATTCATGAAATAACGCACTAGAATCAAATCTTCCCCTGAAATGATCATAAGTTGTAAAATTCCTTTTGCTAAACTATCCCTTCTTCCCCTTGATTCAAACTCGCCTTATTTATGAAATAACGCAGTTTGAATCAATGCCTTCAATTGTAATTTCATAACCCATTCCCCTGATTCAAACTCGCCTTATTTATAAAATAACGCAGTTTGAATCAATGCCTTCATTTTGTTCTTTCTTCCGATTTGCCTTGTTTAAATAACAACGCAAGCCGAATGAAAAGACGTCATGTCACGTGATTAATCGGGATTTTCCCCTTCTATTAATATTTGATTATCATATCGCCTATTAAAAATAGCGACATGAGTCAAATTGTCCTAATCTCTTTAAAAAGAATAAGAAGTATCAAATATACTCTATTCCTTTCATTCAAGGAGGACCTTGAATAACTGAGAGAGGGGGGGGAGGGGGAAAAGTGTTAAATATTATAAAATTTTGCTTTATAAAGGGGCAGTAACCCTGATATAGGAATTTGACTAGGAACTGGAGTTATATACCCATCCTAGCACCTGTCCCAACTTTCGATTCAATGAGGGCATTGAAAAACAAGAGTAGGGGGCAAATGTGGAGAAGTGAAGAAAAGTCGCTTACGATTTTTTCAGCCAAGAGAAATCACTCGTAAAGAAACGAATGACGTCAAACGCTCTTTAATCATAAAGATCAGATTGTAGATCCAAAATAGAATATGTTTCCATGGGAGATAGGTAAATAAGTTATATCGAAACAAGCAAACATTTAAGTTTTTTTTTTTTTTTTTTTTTTAGGTCGAACATAAATCATACATTAATAACGAAAACAACAACAAAAAAAAAGATAAATCAATTATTTGGGAATATTACTTTGGTTACAGTTGCTAAGGTCTAGTTGCTACGATGATTTACTTGTTTACATTTTGTTTTAGGAAGCAAATCATTGGAAACGTGATTAAGTTTCGTTTAATAGTTGTTGGTTAGAATTAGATTATCATACTGAGTTTATCGATAGTTTGTTATAGTATTGCTTTTGCTTCGATGTCATGTTGGTAGGATGATGTTGTAGAGTTGGTAGTTAGATTTGTTTTGATGTTATGTTGTTAGGGTGATGTGGTAGTGTTGGTCGTTAGATCGATTGACGACGAGCATGTATAAAAGGAGAGTGTGTGTGTGTGTTCGGGGTTGTTCTTGCTGATGGGGTCTTGCTGACAGATGCTTGCTGACCATCCTTGCTGACATAAAAGAGAAGAGAAACATCAATTTTGGTCTGGTCTCAAGATTGTTTGCCTGGCTGACCTGAGCGCTGGCTGCTTGCTGTCTCTGCTATCTCTATTGATCCGCAATACCCAGCAGATTTAGTCTGCATGAAAGGTCTGTGCAAAAGTGGCAGGCACGAAGATGAGATTGAGCATCCTGCACTTGTAAGATTAAATTGAAAATCGTTGGTTTCGATCGGGCTCTTGCCTATGCCCTAAGACCACTTTGCCACACGTGAATAGTGAGGACGATCGGTTGGACGTGAAGTTGTCGAGCGACAGGCGAACTGAACAGCTGTCACACCATTCGGCGTGACATAAATTGGTGGCAGTGGTGGGATAAGTTCGATCCCTCAGTTCGCCTTCACATAGCTCTGGCTTTGCGGACGATCGTTGTCCCTCCTTCACTTCAGATGCGGGAGGCTGGGTGGAGCCCAGATTCTCCTTAGGTGCACACTAGTCCATCATAGTGGAGCATCAGATAGCTCTTCCAGCTAGTACAAAATCCAAATTAAATGTTATGTTGTAAATTCCATTAGTCTATTATGAAGTGCTCCAATATTACTTTGGGTGTAGTTGTCAGGTAGAAATCGGCCCACTTTGCAGATATATTTTTCTTATACAGCTATACGCAGTCATCTTGAGAAGAAGATTTAATTGTATGTGATTTGTTTGTCTTATTTGGACAGACTAGAGAAGAGAATTGAGATTACTAGTCCTATACCGACTCAGTGATAGCTATATTTGCATATTAAAGCACGCTGTCGCAATCGTAGAAAGGATTGTTTAGTCTGTGAGTTATTATATGTGATTTGCTTGAATTTGATAACTTTGATAGAATAATTGTACATATATATATATATATATATATATATATATATATATATATATAACTTATGTGATGCCAAGAAGACAGAAGTCTAGTACTCCCGTGACAGCATCACAAAGTCAAGTTGTAATGGACCCTGCTTTCATCATGTACAAAGCACAGGGCGAAGCCCTTGGGTTGAAGGAAGGCGACTTGATTGCCTATATAGAGAGGCAACTTGCCACGGCACGCGAGCGCGAAGAGAAAAGACTCGCTGCTGAGCGCGAAGAGAAAAGACTCACTGCTGAGTGCAGAGAGAAAAGACTGGCTGCTGAGCGTGAAGAGAAAAGACTGGCTGCTGAGCGTGAAGAGAAAAGACTGGCTGCTGAGCTCGAAGAGAAAAGACTCACTGTCGAGCGCGAAGAGAAAAGACTCACTGCCGAGCGTGAAGAGAAAAGACTCACTGCCGAGCGCAAAGAGAAAAGACTGGCTGCTGAGCGTGAAGAGAGAAGACTCGCCGCTGAGCGCGAAGAAGAGAGAAGACTGGCTGCTGAGTGTGAAGAGAAAAGACTCGCCGCTGAGCGCGAAGAGAAAAGACTCACTGCTGAGCGCAAAGAGAAAAGACTCGCTGCTGAGCGCGAAGAGAAAAGACTCACTGCCGAGCGTGAAGAGAAAAGACTTGCCGCTGAGGCGAACGCAAAGAAAAACATATGGGATATGAGCTGGAGATAAGACGTATTGAGTCGAACACGCGAGTTGCAGCTCAGCAAAGTAATGCCAACCAGGCGCAAGCAATCAACAAGGTCAAAATGCCCTTTCTTGAGGATCGCAAGGATATCGAGGCGTACCTTATCCAGTTTGAACGCGTCGCGACGCTAAATAAGTGAAGTGAGAAGGAATGGGGTACTAGACTGGTACCTTTACTGAAGGGTGAGGCCAGAGAAGCCTACATTCAAATCCCAGTTGAGGATAGCGCTGACTACAATATTATTAAAAATGTGCTACTAAAACGTAATCAACTGAACGCGGTCACCTATCGCAAGAAGTTTCGCAGTGCAAAACCGCGTGATGGCGAAGAAAACAGTGTCTACTGGGAACGTCTCGACCATATGTTGAAGAGGTGGATCGAGATGCCGAACAAAAAAGACGCAGATTTGAAAGAGATGTTGGTTACGGAAAAGTTCTTGGAAACCCTGCCAATGGACAAGGCAAGATTTATCCGGGAGAAAGCTCCAGCAGGCAAGAAGGAGGTGTTGGATGCAGCAGAGCTCTTCGATGAGTCTAGGCTTGCTGAAAGAAGATTCATCAATGGGAAGATGATCAACACGAGATCTCAGCAGCCACAGAACCAGAATAAGAACAAATCAGACCAGCATAACAACTCACAAGAGGTGGCGAAACCTGCGAGAAACAACACCTACTCCGGTGAGAAGTCTGAGAGGAACATCAAACTACAGAAGCTACAGAGGACCCCCCAAGATTTTATCAGGTCAATAGGAAGGGATGCCACAAATGCGGACCTCATTTCATTAGGACTGCCCAGACAATGAACAAGTATCAGTGATTATAGGAGATACCGTTCCTGTAGAAAACACACAAGCAGCAGCAGTCCAGGTTCTAGAAAAGGGGAACTGAAACAAGTACTATTGCTCCGTAAAGGTTGAAGGAACCAAGGCTGAAGGTATATGAGGGACACCGGCGCCACTCAAACACAAGTAAAGAAAAATTTGGTGCCATTGAAATGCTACACAGGTCGTAGCAAAGTTGTTCGTTATGCAAACAACGCGACGGCAAACCTATTCAACAGCGATTGTGAAACTGGAAAACGCCATGCTGCAATGGGAAGGTAGAAGTATTGGTGGCAGACGACGCACCCATGCCAGTTTTGATAGGAAACGAAAACAGGACACAATATGACAAGCACGAGAGCAAGAATGAGGCCAAACCCATAGTAAATGAGATAGAAGAAAAGGATGTGAACATGAAACATCACTATGCTCCATCGAAGGCAAAGGAAGAGAATTCAAAGCAGAGTACTCTCGCAAGAAAAGTAACAGAGCAAAACACAGTTAGACATCAGAATGAGAAGAAAGATAAGAATGAGATCATGGCAGCTATTGAATCTCCTGGAACGTCACAGGAAGGAACTAAATCGGTACTTAGGGTCAAGCAATCAGTCTTGGGCAACAGTGACGCCTTCACAATTGAAAGAAGAACAAGGTAAGGATGAAAGTCTATGCAGCGTGCATGAGCGCGCACTGAAGGGAGATCAAGGAGTCACTAGAAGCAATGGAACCACGACATGCTACTACATGAAAAGAGGAGTGCTCTATAGAAGGTATAGGCACGGTCAGAGGACATGGAACCAGATCGTGGTACCAAGAAAGTATAGACGTGCCATCATGGAATTAGCACATGACATACCCATGTCTGGACATCTTGGAATGAATAAGACAAAGAATAGGACTACCAGTTCATTTCACTAGCCTGGGATTGATGCAGATATTAGGAGATTTGTATCTCATGCGACACGTGTCAAAGATTTATGAGCCGTGGAAGACTAGGAAAAGTACCGCTACAGGAAGTGCCAGTGGTAAGTGTGCCATTCCAACAGGTAGCGATAGATATCATTGGTCCTGTCAGCCCCACCACCTCTAGGGGCAACAAATACGTGTTGACCATGATAGATTATGCGACTAAATATGCAGAAGCAGCCGCAATTCCGAAGGTAGATACTGTGACAGTCGCAGAAGCGCTATACGAGATGTGGACTAGACTTGGCATTCCACAGAAAATCATCAGCGACAGAGGAACCACAGTTCACTTCAGAGTTGGTGAAAAAAGTGTATCATCTGTTGAGCATAAAAGGAGTGACTACAACACCATACCATGCTCAAGGAAACGGCCTGGTAGAGAAGTTCAACGGGACGATCAAGAAAATGATTCAAAAATTGTGCGTGGATCAGCCTACAGAATGGGATAGGTTCATGCCGGCCATGTTATTCGCATATCGGGAGGTGCCACAAGATTCAACACAGTTCTCGCCCTTTGAACTACTTTATGGAAGGACAGTTAAGGGACCCCTAGAGATACTGAAAAGGGTTTGGGTGGAAGAAAAAAAAAAAACCCAGAAGGTAGAAGTGCTGCAGAGTATATAACAGATCTGCGCAACAAGATGGAAAGAACTTGTCAGATCGCGCAGCAGAATGCCAGAAGGAAGCCAAGAAACAGTATATGAAAGCATTCAACAAGAAGGCGCACGAGCGCACGCTCGAAGAAGGTGATAGAGTGTTAGTGTTGCTACCTGACAAACACAAGAGACTCCAGCTCTCTTGGAGGGGACCATTTGTTATCAAGAAGAAAGTCAACAAGGTTGATTACCAAGTCCAGATAAGAGGAAAAGAAACGTTATACCATATAAACTTGATCAAAAAGTACCATGAAAGGGAGGAACCTGAAGCACAAGTCTCAGTGATTGTACATGAGGAGGAGTCAGATGACTACTACACAGAGAATGTTCCATTACTACCATTGAAGCAAACAGAAGACCATACTCGGGTCAATATAGATCAAGATCTGAAACTGCAGCATAAAGAAAGCATGGAACAGGTGGTCGTCAAACACAAGAAAGTTTTTTCTGACTTGCCTGGTACCACCAAGCTTGAAGACTGTGAGCTGACCCTGACCACTCAGGAACCTGTCAGGGTGACTCAATATCCATTGCCACATTCCCAGATGAAGACAGTCAGAGAATAAGTGGCCCATATGGAAAAGATGGGCGTTATAGAAAAGTCATCCTCGCCATATAACGCACCAATAGTCCTGGTGAAAAAGAAAGATGGTTCTGTGCGTTTCTGTACCGACTATCGCAAGCTAAATCAAGTAACACAGTTTGATGCAGAACGGATGCCAGACATTGACGGGATCTTTGCTAAGCTAAGCAAAGCAAAATATTTCTCTAAACTTGATCTGTGCAAGGGATTTTGGCAAATCCCAATGAAGAAAGAGGATCAAATGAAAACAGCATTCAGTACTCCAGAAGGGCAATACAGCTGGAAATGGATGCTTTTTGGCATGAGGAATGCAAGTGCAGTATTTTCCGTATGATGAGGAAACTTTTTTAGCCGCTCAAACGAGAAGACATACACAACTTTATTAACGATGTTCTCATCGCAAGTGACAGTTGGGAACAACACATTGAGGCTTTGGATCAGATTCTCAGCAGGCTAGAGGAGGAAGGATTGACTGCTAAGCCCTCGAAGTGCTTCTTGGATTTAAAGGAGTTGTCTTTCTTGGGCCATGAACTGGCAAACGGAATGCTGAAACCCGAATCGGACAAAGTCGAAAAGCTGCTCGACGCAGAGAGACCAAGAGACAAAGAAGCAAGTTAGAGCTTTCTTGGGATTGGCGGGATACTATCGTCGCTTCATCCCAAATTTCGCTGAAATAGCCATGCCACTCACTGATTCCACAAAGAAAGGGAAACCCGACAACATAGTCTGGAATGAGGAATGTGAAAAGGCATTTGAGACGTTGAGGCAGAGGCTTGCTGAAAAGCCCGGTCATCGAACTGCTGGACTGCGAAAAAGAATACGTCCTCAGGACTGATGCATCGGACAAAGGATTGGGGGCAGTATTACTGCAAGAAAAGGATGATGTCCTAAGGCCCGTCGCATACAGCAGCAAAAAGCTCAACAAAGCTGAGCTCAACTACTCGACGATTGAGAAGGAATGCCTGGGAGTAGTTTGGGCAATAAAAAAGTTTGAGCCATATTGTTTTTGGAGTTCATTTTGTCCTAGAAACGGATCACCGCCCATTAGAATACCTGAGGAGATCCAAGACAGACAACAGGAGGCTCATGCATTGGGCACTGCAACTTCAGCAACACTCGTTCTTTCTCTGCGTCATACCAGGAGAAGAGAACATAGGCGCAGATCACATGTCTCGGATCCACTAAGATCCAAGAATGTAGAAGCAGCAGACTCATATTATGTGTGCAAATCATGTGGTATGATATGAAGAATGTGGAATGTATGACAGTATGTGCTTTGTAATATAGAATGTCGTTTAGGGAAAAGGCAGTCCATATAATACTGCAAGAGATAACGTGGAGAATAATATGTCAGTCTACGTAATACTGCAAGAGATAACATAGAGAATAGTGGAGTAGTCCATATAATACTGCACAAGACATAAATTTTACTCTTTCATAAGAGAGAAACGTAAGTTCGTTTAGTCGGAGAGTTGGCTTGCTTGTCTAGCGTATCAAAGGATAGTTTATGACAGAATATACTTGGATTGCATCGTCTTTGCCTTTGAAGGGGAGTGTAGTTATGTGGTCTGTTACCTAGAAGGTATATTCAGACGGAATTGGTTAATGAAGGTGACATGAATTGTTTTTGTGCCCATCATAGCACAGCAGGAGTGTTCAGGGGAACACTCATGTGGGCATCAGATTAGGCACTCATCGTAGGGGTATGAATCAGGCTTAAATTGATGTCAGATGCCATCTTTGCATCTTTTCAGTGTTGTATGAGAATACTGGCTTTGTGTGCTTATCACAGCACAAGTAGAGTGTGGGAGTACACTCATGTAGGCATCATGCTAGTCACTCGGCGTAGAGGTATGACTTTGGTCTAGTAGATGTCGGGTGCCATCTTTGCACCATTTGCAGTGACGTAGGGGTTCACTGGTTGTGAGACATATGTCTAGGTGTCAGGTGTACAGTCAAAACCCTAGAAGCGAGGGGCTTCATTTTTGCTACCCATCATGGTAGCGCTAGCGCCATTTGCCTATGTTACAGTAGGCTTAGGTACCCTTGGTTTAGAGTATGTGATGTTCATTTATATATCTTTTCATATTACAGTACAGTACCTTCAGGTATGTGCTCTTTAAGTCATTCCTTCTCATTTAAGTGCAGACTTCTAGTCAGACTAAGGGAGATAAATCGTGTTTGGCAAACACGAGTGGGGCTTAAGCAGGCTTTTGACGTCATGGCTATCATCGTATACCGTGATGCTATTTGTTTTGGTTCTTGTAAAAACACTGTCTTATTTATGGACAAGGCAGAACTATTAGAGTTGTTACGTTATTTGTGGAGTTTGAATTTACAATGTTATTAAAATTGATTGCTTAATTTCGTACATTAATTTGATGAAGCTAGTGTTTGGTCTCTGAGCCTATTTGTGATTAAAAGAGTGTTTGGAACCCTGTTTAATCTTAAGCCGGGGGATATTTGTAACATGGTAAGGCTCTTGACCTAACACTTTAGATTATCTTCGAACTTGTTCCAAGACTCAACATTTTTCATCACGGATTCTTTACGTCACGGCGCATAGCGCAGGCCGTGACGTCATTTTCTTCGGAGGACTACCTGCTCTCATTGTTTACTTTTTGCTTTTGTGCCAGAAGCAGATTTAATATTCCACACATTATTCTTCATTTAAGCCGTGTATTATTATTCCATGACCAGCAACCTTTGGAAGCCGTCAAATACTGTGTTTGTCCAAAGTCGTCAAGGAACTTTATTTTTTCATCGCATCTCCAAGATGTTATTATTCATATGCAATGACGAAACTAAAAGACAGTTACTGAAGTGGAACGAGTCAAGAGAGGACACATCGCCAAAAGCAGAGAGCCGTTTTGAGAAGAGACATCCCTTATTGCCCATACAGCAAGCCTGGAACGAATGAAATTCACTATAGACACTCTCTTGAGGTCTGATGTGCAGTTGACGACACCAAGACTTCGCTAGATCCTGCCAACAGTACATAACAAGGTTTCATCAGCCGGACTTACAGCAATCTAATCATCCACTGCCGTCAACGGTTTTTGTCCCTCTGTGACCCGCCTTCATTTTAGGTGCCACCGTGGACCATCGCCCTACCAGCGCGTCCACCTGAGAGAGCTCTGGCAGACTGGTTAGACCCCAGCACTGCATCATTGCGGCACCGGCCTATGGAACGACGACCTTGCAGTACTGACCGGGAGACGAGCTGGTGACACTGGCGTTGCGAGAGCCAAGGTCTGCGCTCGTCGCATCTTCTATTCTTTGAGTGAGTGTGGTTACACTCTGATGTTGTGTTATGCTATTAGATTAAAAATATGAAAGAGATGATCCCTGACTGAATAACCTATTGAGTTTATGTGTAGTTTGATATGCGAGGATTCTTGCACTGTTTATCACGGTCCTTGCTCGGAATATGTTTAGTTAACACATTGGTTGAGTCTATACTTATAAAAAATCGTTTCAGGCGTGTTTTGCAAATAATATGTTAATTTAATTTTTCAGATGGGATGCTGTGCGCCTGAGGTTGATCAGGTGACATCGATCACTTAATGTTACATCCCATCTACATCTTTACTGTATCATTGTGCCTGCAGTAGACATTGCAAACATGACATCACACACTAGATTGTATTCATCGGTGTTGTCATGTTTGTCTTAGATCATGTCATACAATTTACATAACTACAATAGATCTGCCGGGCACTTTATAACATCGATGAAGAAATACTCCAATATATGGCTCTTGTGCAGTTTACGCATTGTGGGCTGATCGATCAGATCCATGCTACGCTGCTGTACTTCATGATGAGGACCTGGACCTGAGGAACGAGAGGAGCAAATAACTTCACTAGTCGTGACGTGGATTGTCTACTATTCCTGGACATTAACATCATAGTGCCAGTGTCAGATAAGAAAGAAAAAAAAAACTTTTCTTCAAATTTCATTTATTTTATTCATTTTTTTAAAATTCAAACACACAAAAAAAAACGATCATCCACCACATCCACACACTCACATTTGTTAATAAATTGTGAACTGTTTTATTTTGGCCTCTGTCATGAATAGTGGGGACGATCGGTTGGACGTGAAGTTGTCAAGCGACAGGCGAACTGAACAGCCGTCACACCATTCGGCGTGACACACATACACACACACACTCACTCACACACAAAGAGTTTGAGTACATAGACTTACATTTTACACATCTGAGTCAGAAAATGGGTGTAGACATCCAAACACTTTAAAGAAGACACGCTGTTGATGAACAATTATAATCGCTTCTGCATTTTCATGCATACGTGCATCAAAGGAAAAAGTAGACAGCAACAACAAACCAGCTGAAATGAATAGCAAACATCCCAGTATACATGACCAGAATTGTTCGGCGGTAGAGCGCCGGACTCATAACCTTGGTGATCCTGGGGTTGCTGGTTTGAATCTCTGCCGGGCCATTTCGGTACAGGGGGATTTTCCCTCGGAGTTAACATTGGGTCTGACTCCATTTCCCAAATAGTCCTCAGAATGAGACTATAAACCGAGGTTCCGTGTGTGAACGCACGCGTAACATCTTGCACACACGTAAAATCCCATCACCAGCTTTTGGAAGGGAAGGCCGGTTTAACCGTTGGTATAGATGACACGTTACACATAGCATGCGCCCTGCGTGAGAAATGGAAAGAAGGAAGGAAGTAAGGAAATTGAGTATACGATATTGCTGGATGACATGGGAAATGACTGAATGAATTGCCAGCAGGCAGCTCTTCAGTCGCCGCTACCCACGTAGGCAGCCCGTTGTATAAACGAGTGTGGATTGTAAAGAGCTTAGAGCTTGGTCTTTAGCTGAGAACAGGTACTATATAAATATTCATTACAATAATGATAGTAAATAATAATAATGATAATGATATGACCGTCTGCATGGATGCATATAGTACATACAAACGATCTTCTGTGAAAGTTTGACACTTTCCTTTTTCTTCTCGGCGCACTGTTGACAGCTGATCCATTTCTCGGTCGCCAGTCAGCAGGTCAACGTGTGCTGAGACATCACCTGAGCACGTTGACGGCACCAAGAAAGGGCAGTGCGCGCCATTTCTCACATTTATTGTCTGTCTTTTTATTAGGTGCAGGTTCCTTGTGTATCTTCATGGCACTTTATGACAGGTGACAACGGGTGTACCCAGTGCTCCATCCATGATTCATAAATCTAGTGCTAGTATCGTCAAATATTGACTGACAGGGTGTAACTGATACTGAACTAAAGCAGGGACACACACGGCTGTGACTTTCTTCACCTGTTCATCGATGTATTTTGTTTGGTTTGGAATATGACAGCGTCATGTTCGTGATGGTTGACACTAATTAATCACTGACCAGATAGGGCCATAAAGTGTGTTACTTTGATCGAAGCACACGCCAGATGATGTATCTCTCCACAAACAGTTGTATGTCAAACATACAAAACATTTTATTTTACTTGTTGTTTGTTTCTTTGTTCGTCGCACAGATCGACGTCGGCGTGAATTTCCTTTGTCCTTTTCCCAACAGATACTTCCACACATACATTGTTTCGAATAATATGATAAAATATCCCTTTCACCCAAACTGTTGGCTGGGTATACAATATAAGTCGTCCTATTCTAAGTGTCTTGGGGCTTATGAGCCAAGCCAAGAGTAGAAGAGGAAAAACAAAACTGAACACAGTTCCTGCTTAATACCTCAGGCTGAACACCGTGTACAGTTACGACGATAACAACAGCGGCCCAAACACCAAGCAGTACTGGGACGTTTTCTGAACAGCAAAATGATGCCTGAATGATGAAGATATGCTCAGGAGTGGTCAAAAACAGTTCGACTTCACTTACTGTTATCATCGCTTTAATCTGGTCTAGGTGTGTCTTGGGTTTTGTTTTGTATGTGTTTTCATGGAACTCTGTTTATCAAATGACGTCAGCGCAAATTGTGAAATCATCCTGGCGGTCTCATATGAGGACCAGGCTACGGCAGAAATTGTGAAATCAATCATCCTGGTGGTCTCATAAAAAGGACCAGGCTATGACAGAAATTGTGAAATCATCCTGGCGGTCTCATAAAAAGACCAGGCTATGGCAGAAATTGTGAAATCATCCTGGCGGTCTCATAAAAAGACCAGGCTATGGCAGAAATTGTGAAATCATCCTGACAGTCTCATTAAAGGACCAGGCTATGGCAGAAATTGTAAGAAGTGTCCAGGGACTGCCCCTAAATACTGCAAGCACTGTGACAGGCTGTAACACGTGATGGTACTCAGTCCTATGATAGAGCTCCATGTCGTTGGATTGGCTGTGCTACGTCACTGTTCTCAAACATTCACACATACTCCTTAACCATCGAATGGTTAAGGTACATTGTGTTTCCTGTACTTTTGGTTTTATGATTTATGAACAGTCTGGAGAGAGAGAGAGAGAGAGAGAGAGAGAGAGAGAGAGACAGACAGACAGGCAGACAGAGATAGACAAACAGAGACAGAGAGAGGGCAACATAAAGAGACAGAGAGAGAGGAGAGAGAGAGAGAGAGAGAGAGAGAGAGAGAGAAAGAGAAACGAAACGAAACGAAATTTTATTTTACCAGGATAATAGGATAAGTATATAAATACTTTTTTCCACCCAGTCCTGGGGACACATACACACACTCAAATATGTACAGAATAACCAATTAATTAATTCGCTATATACAACTGAAGTCAATATCATTGACAAAATATGAGAACTAACAATACTATAAATGCATCAGGGGAGGGGGGGGAGGGGAGGTTGGAAAAGGGGGGGGGGAAGGCAGAGAGGGAAAGTGGAGAATAAAGGGGAGGACTGGGGATGGGGAAATGGAGGGCGTGGGGGTAAGTGAAGCAGGGAAGTTATGGAGGGAGGCATCGATGTATGGTAAATATAGTGCCGTTTACCCCTCCACTTTTACACGCACACACACATATTCATAAAGTAATTAAGGCATAGACGAATACAAGTATATACTTTTAGATAATTGTAACCTCTATTCACATTGAAATAAGCATGAAATGATTTAGTTTATGAATAAGGATTTATGCAAGAGTTGTTTAAAATGATACAATGTTTTGGATAAGGAATTTTTTATAGGCTGTCTTGAAAGAATTAATGCTCCCCTTTCTTTAATGTTTATTGGTAGGGAATTCCAAAGTGTTCCGCCGGAGTAGATAAGACTAGTTTTGAAAAGATCGGTTCTTGGTCGACGGATAAGTATATTATTAGTGTAACGTGACTGATTGAGAGGAAATTTAGCGGTTAAAGTAGGAGGTGCGTAACCGTTCATAATTCTGTACATCATTATTGCTTTGTTGTATTGAAGTTTGAGTGACAAAGGAAGAATGTTTAGTTTGATATAGTCTTGAGGGGTTAATGAAGATGATTTTAGAAGTATAGCCTTGAGGGCTCGTTTATTGACCCTGGCTAGAGGTTTCAGTGAATTAGCACTACACGAATCATAAAGAGTAGAGGCATAATCAATAAATGATTGAATATATGCATGGTAAAAGTGCTTACGTGCGTTTATATCAAGAAAATTTTTTATTTTTGTCAGCTGGAATACTTTTTGCGACACGCGTTTGCTTAAACAAGTAATATGGGGTGCCCAGGTGAGATTATGATCTAAGGTGATCCCAGAACTTTATGGGTACTGACTTCTTCAAGCTGGTTTACACACTATGTATATAGAGGGCATTACAGAAGTTATGTTTTGTCTTTTTTTTGCGCGACGTTATAATCATATACTTAGTTTTCTTTTCATTTAAAGACATGTGATTGAGTTTAGTCCAAGTAACTAACTGGTCAACATTCTCTTGCATTTTAACGGATAACTGATGGAGGTTAGAGTGGTTAGAATGAACAGACGTGTCATCCGCGAACAGCTCGCAGGAACCTTTTATGTGTAAGGGTAGATCGTTTACGTAGAGTAGAAAAAGAAGAGGACCAAGAACTGATCCCTGTGGTACACCGTATTTTTGTCGTAAAAAAAAAAAGGACTGCTTGTTACGTAAGAAGACTGTATGCTGACGGTCAGTAAGAAACGATTTTATTAGTAAAAGGGCGTTATCAGAGAATTTGTAAAGTACCAGTTTTTTCAGTAGTAATGTATGGTCTATAACATCGAATGCTTTTGCAAAATCAACGAACAAAACTCCAGTAAATTTCAAATCATCAATATTGGTTAACCATGATCACGAGGTTTGATAGTGCTGTGTGGCAAGAGTGGTTAGCTCTAAATCCAGACTGGCTGGGATGAAGCAAAATCGTACTTTGAGATATGAGACATGGCATGTTTGTTAATATGTTTTTCTAATGGTTTGGAGAGAACAGAAATAAGTGAAATGGGTCTATATATTAGAAGGATCAGTTTTATCGCCAGATTTGTAGATTGGTATTATCTTAGCTTGCTTGAGAATATTTGGAAAGTAACATTTATCTATACAAAGGTTATATAGAAAAGTCAAGGAGTCAGCAATGAGAGGGGCACTGAGTTTCAAAATCTTCCCATCTAAGTCGTCAAGACCACGTGTACCTGTCTGTTTCATATGCACAAGATAGAAGTAAACATCGTATAACTTTATAGGGGGAATAACTAATTCTGATTTAATCGCTTTAGACTCACTGTAATCGATCAAGAGTTTTAGGTCATTGGCTTTCGAGTCATCGTGTTTCACAGTTTGATCAGCAATATTAGAAAAATGATGGTTTAGAGTATCAGCAGATATATCACTCGGAATTGTGTAGGTTTTGTCAAGATTCTTGTGTGAGAGAGTGTTTATGGCCTTCCAAATTGGTTTAGAGTTATTTTTTAGAGTTGTTATAAACTAGGTTTCTAAAATATTTCTGTTTTGAACTGCGTAGCATAGATGTAACTTTATTTCTTTGTTTCTTAAACTGATCAAACTGTTTATTTTTTTTATAAAAGTATCTCTCTTAACCATATAGCTTCTTGAATTTCATCTGTAAGCCACGGGGTTTGGGGGAATGTTTAACTCTTTTGGTTTTAAACGGAGCGTGTTTGTTGTAAATCTCTATAAAGGTTCTGTGCCAAAAAATTCAAAGGCTTCATCAGGGTTAGTGTATTGATAAACTTGAGATAATGATGAATGGGCAAGGCAAGTCAAATAAGAAAGAATCCCGATTAAAGTCGGCAAATGATCTATATGTGATAACTTTATGTCCAGTTTTAGGAATTTTTGTACCTTTCTTTAACCAAGTGACACATACAGTAAAATGATCACTGTAGCCACAATGTGGAGAGCATATTTCAATGATGTTTTGTTTTGTGTTAGCATAGATGTGATCTATTAAAGTTGCAGATGTTGGGGTAATCCGTGTTGGTGAATCAATTAACTGAGACAGGCCTAAATTACTGCACGTTACATTCCATCGATTATTGATCTTTAGGAGGTCTATATTAAAATCACCCAGGAGAATAGTTTCGTTTCCAGCAAGTAAAACAGCAGCTTCCATCATGTCGTTAAATTTATCATGCCAGTCAAGGCATTCTGCGGGGTTTCTGTATAAGAATCCTACTAAGATTGGTTTGTTTTTCTCTGATATTGACTTCGACCCAGATTGATTCAATACCGTAACATTCAAAAGAATTAATTCGTTGACACCTAAGAGACTGACTTGAATAAAGTATTAGGCCAGTTTGCATTGGGAGAGTAGGGGTCAAGGCGAATATGGTTGTAACCAGGTACTGAAACGTCAGTATAGGAATATGTTTAGTTAATCTAGATTCAGCACAGCAGAATAGGTGGAACTGCTTTCCGGAATTATAAAGTATGGAAGACAGTTCATCACGTTTGTTAATCAATCTATTAATATTTAAAAATCCAATTCTGAGACCTTCCTTAGAAGGCCACGTGTTCACTGTGGACATTGGTAAAAGAGGAATCAATAATCGGAATTGGAACAAAAATCACAAGTACAGAATGACATGTCTACAAATACAGTTTAAAGGATGATAAATAAATGCGAAATAGAGCAACTCGACAAAGAAATCACAATTCAAGTGTGTATCACACACGGCACCAAGAAAAAAATAATTAAGCAAAACCGTTCCAAAATACACACAAAACAAATTGAGATAAAGTAAATGAATAATCAACAGGTAAACAGTAAGAAGGTAAATTAGAAAACCGTAAGAAAGTGGAAAATCGTTATCAGATTTCTACTAAGGACTAAATAAAATAACATCAATATCAAAACTACAAAGGGGGCGTCACCACTGCAAGTCGCCCAGGAACTAGAATCAATCAGTAAATACACACAAATGGAATATGGTATGGTATACAACACAAATGGAATAGTGCAACTCGATAAAGAAATCACAAATCAAGTGTATTCCACACACGGGACCAAGAAAAATAATTAAGCAAAACCGTTCCAAAACACACACAAAACGAATTGAGATAAAGTAAATGAATAATCAATAGGTAAACAGTAAGAAGTAAATTAGAAAACCGTAAGAAAATGGTAAACTAGAGAGAGAGAGAGAAAGAGAGAGAGAGAGAGAGAGAGAGAGTAAAAAAAAAAACAAGAGGGAGAAGCAATCGACGTCACGAATTTGCGTCAGGAAGACGAACTGGAGCTTCATGTTCCTGCCCAAAGACTGGAAAAGGATGGTGATGGTTCAAAGGCCTCCAGATTGCCACCATTGATGGATGGAAAGCATAACCTTGATCACTACTTAGGGACGTTAGAGCAGTTTGCTACCGGAGCTGGGTGGCCTCAAGACAAGCTGGTAGCGCATTTTAGTGCCTCATTGTCAGGTAGGGCACTTGCTGTACATGGTCATGTTTCACGTGAAGCGACTGCACATTGTTTTCAATGGGAGCAAGTTTTGCTGAGAAGATAGGACTCTGCAGAGGACTTTGTTATTGCCTTTCATCTGACTGTGGACACGAGACTGGAGAAAGTCCAAAGCATTTCAGACTCGAAGCTTACTTCAAGTGTTTGGCCAGTCTGTCATGTACTGTGGGGAACTTGAGGCACTGTCTAGCCCTGCCATCAGAGAGCAGTTTACTAACGCTTGCTGCAGAGATGTGACCATTCGTCTCTGCATGAACTCCAGAAACCGACTGACATAGCCTGGGGAGAAGACCTCATCTGACAGCACACAAATGCACTCTAGCTAGCTCTAAGTTAAATTACCCTCACGCTGTACCTGAACAATCCAGGCCCGACAACTAAAGGAAAAGGAAATAGGTGAAATGCTATGACTGCCACCGTGTCAGTACCATTCGACTGCCGAGTTCATGTTGTTCTTGGACACGGAAGCCCACAACAAGGAACAGTGCTACCTAGAATCAGGTAAACCAGGTGAGATGGAGGTGACGGGCCGCTAGTTACAAGAATGGCTGCAGCAAAGACTGGAGGACAAACATTTGGTGGCAAGTCTCCTGTCAGTGAGACCAAATCTTCTGGCGATACAAAATCCTGATTGGAGGATACAGAACTTTTAGCGAGCCGAATGGAGATTCTTGTAATAAGCAGGACAGCTGCTGCAGCAATACTCGTGAAAAATGACAATTTACCAGTAACAAAGGAGCGTGTAGCTGGTAACACTGTTTATGGTCTGAGAGACAGTGGACGCAGTGGAGTCGCCTTGCGACAGGAACTGGCTGATGGAGACCAATGCACACAGCTCCACAGCTTCGTTCTGTCAGAGGCGCACGGGATGTCCACAGACCGGACCAGTGTAGACACGCCATTTTCCGAAGAAACTTAAGAAGAAGAAGAAGAAGATGAGTAAACTCATTAAAAGTGACTAGCAGCAGTCCAATTGCTGTAGCTAATGGGAAGGACCAGAAGCAACTCCTCAACCCGCCAGAATTGAAGGTGAAGATGGTATTGATAAACGTCACGACGACAGTGCGAAGAAAGTGATGAATGCGGCACGTCCTACTACAAGAACCAAACCTAGTCTTTCATGGTCTTGGCTGGATACTACAGCAAATTCATCCTGATCATCTGTCAACATCTGCTCTATTAACGGACCTTCTGAAGAAAAGGAAGACTGACTTCAGTGACGAGGGGCAACTCAGAAGAGGAGGCGTACCAGACCATCAGGAATTTCCTGACCAGCAATCCAGTTGTGCGCGTGTCTGACCTTCTAACAACTACATCCTGAGGACCAATGTTTGCTTTTCAAGTGACGTATGCGAAAATTGCGCCATCATTCCAGAGGTCTCCTTAAAGCACCAGAATTTGGCAGAAATTGCTAGAAGCTTCCAGAAGGTATTTCTCGTTTTCGAGTATTGCAATTGGCTATAACACGTTATAGGTCTCAATCCTTCCTGAAAGTTCCATGCATTTCAATGGGCTGAGCTACGACATTATTTCCGAACATTGTAGAATACTCCATGATTATTGATCAATTAAGCCATGCTGTGTTCCTTGAACTTCATGATCTGTTGATATTTTAGAGAATGAGAGAGCGATGATGTGTTATGATGTGAAGAAATGAAAAGTATTCTAAAAAAGGACAAGTCCTGTTTTGGGACTGTCACAACGGTCATTGTGTATTGAATTGTGAATCTTTAGCTGTAAGTATAAACTTTCCATATGTTACGAGAATCAGTACAATCTCTGTCAAGATCGATTGAGAAAGAGATCAGAACCAACACTTGTCTACCTATCTCGATTCACTGAAGTGCCAAACAACAGGGATTCACTCTTTCTGGCACTAATACTTTGTGACAGGTTGGAATAACATAGGGTACACGAAAATCACTTGAGACATTTTTTCTTTTGAAAGTGGTGAAATAAGTGCACCCACGCCGTCATTCCGACACCCTGTCCACAGCCACGGCCGGTCGGCCCGCCCGCAGCCCCGGGCACCGGCAATCCACAGGGAGCAGTCAATGTCAAGTCGTCAAGAGGCAACCCACCGGAGGAGACACTGCACTGCTGCCGAGTCACTTCAGTCGTGGTGTTCAGTGGCGCCTGTTCTGATCTAACATACGCAGGAGCAGGACACCACCTACTAAGCCCCCTACTGACGACAATAATTGCTTAGTCGCGGAGCCGGCGTGAGTGAGCTCTCCCTCCGGAGGGCGCCACCACCACGTCCGTCCAACGACAGCCCCCATGGACTCGCCGATACGGTGACCCCGACGGAACCAAACCAAGGCCACAGACGTGGAGAGGACATCGAAACTGAGGTCACCATGAGAGCAGGGCATGAAGGGCCACAGAATTTGAGACTTTTTTTTTTTTTTTATGCTGATCGATGAGAATGAGGATGATTATGATGATGCTACGGATTTCCATTTCGGTCTGAGGACTACATGACAGGGCTGTACTCTACGCTTCCTTTCATAATATATCCCGGCGTCAACCAGGCCCGAGAGATACAGACACCTGCAGTGTTGGTCAGGAAATTTGAGCAACACTCTCAGAAACGCATCCATTAAGTGGATGAAAACTCGACTACTCAACTCTGGGTAGGAGCCGGTCGGGGCAGAAAAAACCCACATGACTTCTGATGGGATTCGAACCCACGACCTCCCAGCCGGGAGTCCGCGACGCTAACCACTTC
>JADBJO010019864.1:27500-32419 GCA_016801955.1 Conus betulinus | reverse complement strand
ACACTTGATTCTGGCTTTTGAGGTTGCATTTTTCCCATCAACAGGTAGCCCCATGCTTATCAAAGACCATTACACACTAAAGCACTCGTGATCATCCGGTCCGTTAGATCCTCCTAACAGCTTGGGGCCGGTATTGTGTGTGCCTTTATTCTTGCAAACGTGCCAACTTTGCAGTGTCATCCGCATCGTCTCATCATCATCATCAAGGACAACAGCAAGAGTAATACCACAGCAGCAGTAGCGTTAACATCAGTGGCACAACAATTACAGCACAACAACAGCTGCAACCAACCACACGAACCATTCACAACAACCAAAGTAGTGCCCTGACACTTGGCATTCTGTCGTTACACGACGTCGTAGAATATAGTTGATTACTTTTTACTGGTATAACTTTTTTTGTCTTTGCTGTGAAAGAGAAAACTGGGAAAAAAACCTACCCAAAATGAAACGGCCATCATAACTAATCTAACCGACAACTCTGATGAATGAGATATTGCTATTGTTACTGCCGCCCACTTTTGGCACCGTTGTGCTTTGACAGTTCTTAACAGCCCTGTTGCTGCTGCTAATTCTGCTAATTCTGCTGCTTTGCTGCTTCTGCTGCTGCTGCTGCCGTACTACTACTACTACTACTACTACTACTACTACTACTACTACTACTACTATACTACTACTACTTACTGCAAGGGCTCCGTTTAGCATCCCATGTCTTTTTTCCTCATCCCGTCAGATTCTGTCAGCTTTTGTCAGACTCCTCATGACCTCCACCCTCCTCCCCGTCTCTCTGTTCCCCAGTCTTTTTATGGAAGAGGAATGATGTTGGGCTACCTGGGTTGGGGAAGTGGGGGATGAGAGGGGTTTGCAGTGGTGTGCTTCAGTAGCGTGGGCAGATCGATCTCGCTCTGTGTATTGGTGCAAGAGGCTCGTTAACGGTGCGAGAGGCTCGACCTATCTTTTCAAGGCTGGTCTCCCGTAGGTCGGCTGAAAATCACTGCTCGAAGGCCCATTGCAGACATCACCTCACACCCACAGTTTTTTTTTTTTTTTTGTTTGTAAAGCGAGAGGAGGTCTTGCCATGAAGCCGATGGCTGGCTGGAAAACTGTGACTAGTCTGGCGAGAGTGGAAGACCATTGGTTATTTGCCTGCCAGCTTTGCTTCACTTCATGTTGTTGACAGCCCGCCAACTTTGGAGGCCTTGACTTGGCTAGTCGTCACGAAAGGGTTTGGCTGCCGGGACGGAAAGACTGCATGTCAGACATGTGGTGTACACCAAACATCGAATTTTAACACATTTTGTTCTGGTTAGGGTCACACTGGAGGTTTATAGCCGATGGCCAATGGCAATTGATAGCTGTCCAAGGGGAGTGGGTGGGAAGGACCACTATAAACCCACAGTGACTCCACCGAAACGACAACGTATACAGAAGGGCAGGGAGAAGACAGAACCCACACTCTTTGTGAACTCAGTGCGCTTGCAACCGAGCACATCCGAGATACGTTCAGCCGGCGCTAGCTTTCCCTGCTCAGTTTTTCTCCCACGGTAAGTACTCACGTTGTATCTTGCATGCCTGACAGGAAAGGTTGTCATTTTGGTGACTGATGCACAGTTTACGAGTTGTTAGGTGCGACATCACCTGCCACAGCCAGAGATAGTCACAAAATGTCTGTGGAAGGTGGCAGACGTGTATTTACTGTGAAGCTCCGACTGACATCGTCAGAACACTAAATGCCACTGTTCAGATAGAAGGTAGGTTGCATGGGAACTCTATGGATGCTCAGCTTCAAGTTCTAATTCCATTCTGTCCGATCGACAGACGTCATACGTTAAATTGAATTGAGAATACTGACCACAACATGCGATCACTATACTTTGTGCTATCCACTTGATTGTTTTGTTGGATCCAGCATTGCATAATGCCTTCGAAAGACGCTGCTTGTTAAGTTACATTCAAATTAATGTCCACGTCCAGTCAAGGGGTAGTTGTAGGCAACCTTCTCATCTCTTTAACTACATTGATACCACCAGAACAGGAACACATTAAGGTAGGCAGCGAAAAAAGACATTTCTATTTTGGTGCACATGGGATTCGAACTAGAAACGTTTGAGTATTGACACTGTGCTCAACCATAAAGCAACTAGGCGTCGAAGTGTGGCTGAAAGCATTGGCTTTTCTTCCAGACCAGAGGTTTTGCTAGGTGGTTTAGTTCCAACTGAAGGCGCTAATGGCACTAAAGCTCTACAACACGTTCTTCTCGCTCATAACGTCGTTGACCTTTGCGGTAATTACTGAACCTAATTTCAGCGCCGTTTTCACATCCGTTGAATATGCACAGGCCAGAGGTTTTTGGAGGTGCCGGTAAGGTGGTTGACAGTGGCTCTTTCCTCCTGACTGGTCAGCCGAGTAGTTTATTACCCGAGCCTGACGCGCGGTTCTGGTTGTCTTGATTCCCACTCAGTTTGGCTATTCATAGACACACATGCTTCTTCGGGTTGACCCTCGGCTGAAGGAGATCTGCCGCGTATTAGATGTGGGTGGTTTCCTTTATCGTCTCGATCATGTCGGTCAGACTTTTAGCTATAGTAGAAACAAAACCGATTCCGATTTCTGGAGTACATTTCCTTTTTGCTCCATTTCTTGATATTTGTTGTTGTTTGATATTTCATGTTCATTTGTGAAAATTCCGCAGACTTCATCCTTTCACCGCTTTCGCTCGGGAGGAGTCGAATGGAACGATGTATTACACAGTAAGAAAAAGCAACATCAAAATAACGTATTATAATTTGAATATTTTCAGTGACATACAAAATATAGCGATTGAGAGAGAGAGAGAGAGAGAGAGAGAGAGAGAGATGAGAGAGAGAGAGAGAGAGAATGGGGGTGGGGATAGGGACGGGGTTCGATAAACGAATTCAGAGAACCTTTACGTAATGTTTGTTAATGGATATAGTAAACGACTGGTCTATAGCTGAACTGGAGAAAGCCATTAAAGTCGGTGTGAAAAAGTAAAGGTTACAACTGCACTCAAAGAATGTAGAACTGAGATATCATTTATCAATGTGAAATGATGTCTTCGAACGCAATTTCGTCGTTCTTTCAGGATCTTTAGCAAAACCTGTGTGCTTGAGCACTAGAGTGAGCGCACTTGCACACACAGTCACCACCACCACCCCTATAAACGCACGCGCGCGCGCACACACACGCACACGCACACGCACGGACACACACACACACACACACACACACACACACACATACACACACACACCACACACACACCTCTGGCACATGTGCATAGAGGTACACAGTTAAGCAAATGCACACGTGTGCAGGCACGCACGCACACACACCGCACTGGTACGTGTGCGCAGCGGTACACAGTTCACACACACACACACACACACACACACACACACACACACCACACACACACACACACACACAGAGTACACACACTTTTCTTTTCGCACGCACGCACATACGCGCGTGCGTGTGTTCACAGTTTGAGGGTCGTTGGTTAGTTGGATACGTGTTGAAAGGTGTGAACGAAGAACATGCGGGAGTTTGAAGGAAGGGGTGGGGTGGGAATGTGGGCTAATCGAAGTGTTGCACACGCAGTTTGTAAACATAATAATTTATAAACCTATATTCACGAGGTGAGCCAGTGTGGAAGCTCTGATGCATAATTAACCGCGGGGGAGGAGGAGGGAAGGAAGGAAGAAGAGAGAGGGAGAGAAGGGGTGGAGGTGGAGGAGGAGGAGGCGTTAACAACGGAGGAACAGGGAAAGGAGGGGGGCGGTGGAAAAGAGGATGGAAAGGGAAGGGAGTGGTGTCCCCGTGGGGGGAGATAGGAGGGCGGGAGAGAGCCCTAATTTGTGTCTGAAACTATTTGAACCAACGTCGACTGACTGACTGACGACGACGCAAGGATCACCCTTGACTTGTCTGGATCGGTGTACAGTGTGTGTGTGCTTCAGAGGAGGACACTCGACTGTTGGGTTCCGTCCCCCGGCTGAAGGAGTCGGCTTCACGTGCATGTTTGTTGATACAGGTGCTGAGATCATGTTTCGGTTAGTGCGACTGATCATTTGACTCCGTGTGATTCAGTTAAAAAAAAGAATTAAAGGGAAAAATAAAGAAATTAATAAATAAATGAAGAAAGAAAGAAAGATCAAGTAAACGAAAAGATCCGTTACAAGGCAGATTTACCAGGTCGTGATGCTGTTAACCTTCTCTTGGCTGTTAAGAACATATCGTTGTCAGGTATTATGGTTCCAGCTCGCCATGTATAGGCCTACTATTGCTTTTTATTAGTGCATTCTCGCCAGACAACTTGGTCGAGTTGTTACTGTCTCCGTGAAGCATTTCCTCCTATCCAGTGAGTGCGGGCTGGCGCATGGGGGGAGACATCAATCGTTTCCGCGTGCTTGGCTGTGTCTGTAAGTCAATTAGGAGGCCTCCCGGACTGTAGGCATGCAGAATTCATTTTGTGGATTTGTGTGGACTGGCTTTTCTCTCTCTCTCTCTCTCTCTTTGTGCCTTCGTGTCTGTCTGTCTCTGTCTCTCTGTCTGCGTATCTGTCAGTCTGTCTCTCTCTCGTTTGTGCCTCCGTGTCTGTCTGTCTCTGTCTGTCTGCGTGTCTGTCTGTCTGTTTGTCTGTCTCTGTTCCCTTGTTTTTTTGAAAGAATAGCCACAGTCTGTTTATCTTATTTTAGTGTTTTGTGTTGATTTACCATTTTTACTTTGCTGGTTTTTTTGAGTGATGGTTGATGGTCATATTACACACACACACGCACACGCACACTCACTCACTCACTCACTCACACTCATACGCACAAGTGTGTGAGAGAGAGAGAGAGAGAGAGAGAGAGAGAGAGAGAGAGAGAGGATTTAAATGCCTTCACCGTGACCTACGT
>JADBJO010019864.1:0-15000 GCA_016801955.1 Conus betulinus | reverse complement strand
CTATCTATATCTACCTATCGATCTAACTGTCTATTGATCTATCTGTCAATCAATTTATCCATCTATCTATCTATATCTATCTATCTAGCTATTTATCTGTGTATCTCTACAGCTATCTTAGATATGTATGTATATGAATGTATATACGTGTATATGTATGTACAACTGTTCAGATTCAGATTCAGATTCAGAAAACTTTATTATCTTTTTGTTATTGTCTCTCTGTGTATATGTCTGTCTGTCTGTCTGTCATCTAAACGTTCCAGGATACCATCACACATTATGATGAATTTCAAGATTGGTGGGACAGTTGGATGGTCACGGGTCCACATTTCAGGATTCATGTATGGACCGTGTTCAGTGTCACGATTTGGGACCCTTCCTCTCTGACATTCCTGCAAGACCTGACCAGTGTTTTAGGTTAATACATTGGTCAGGCATCTGCTAACCCAAGGCCATGAGACTCTCTTTCCAAATTATTATGAATTTATTTGACAGTTCAGATTTGTAACAACAGACCAAAGACTGTGTTTTTTAAAATCAGGAAATGGACTGCCTCATTTTGACGGAAATAATGAAATACAGGAGACAGACTACCTGCAGATCTGACCAAATTGATATTGGCCAAATATTTCGCGATGTCAGTGTGATACTTGTGTTCAGTTTTTCTTTTCATGTGACATGTTACAGCTTTTCAACAGACAAAGAAAAAGAGTTGTTTGTTTGTAAGATTTTTGTACCAACAGTCATTTCCCCCCTTTTTTTTTCATGAATAGAGTATAAGTTCAATTGACAAATAGCCACTGTTTTTAAGAATATCACAAATGTAAACATCATTTTCCTTTTTTTTTATAAACAGAATGAAACAGACCTGTTGTGATGTGGGGAGTATTGATTTGCACATTTTCTCAGTTGTCTGTGACCTCTGAAGAAGACACGTTTATTGAAAACTTGCTGGTCTGTTTTTGTATTGTGATTTACATATACTTTGCTTCGTGCCTGTGTGTTCATTCATGATTTTACTCTTTTTTTTTTTTTCTTAGTAACAATTTCCTTTATACTTGATCATCATTCTGTTATAAAACTCATCTGTGCCAGTCACAAAATACAAAAGAAAAAAGTGCAAAATAACAACTACAAGTAATTTGAGTTGTGTTTTTTTTTTTTTTTTTTTGTGCACAGTGCCCCCACCCTCCCTGCGCGGTGCAGTGCTTGCTGGGTGAGGATGAAGATGAGGATCACAAGACTCATAACGTCTTCTGTGAATTGGCGGAACTGTTACCTTCTGCTGAAGATCCCAAAGTCAAGGAGTGGAAAGAAACTGCCAGGTGAGTCGCTGTTGGTGGTGTTGCTGTTGGCATTTTCCAGCCGCACATTTTTTGGGGCCACTTGGGATATTTCATGCGCTCATATACAAACAAAAATGTCTGGGCTCTGAATGTGGCTGGTCACATGTCAAGATGGTATATTAAAAAGACCGAAGGTAATAGTCTTGTAACCCTATAAACTGTGCTCTGAATAGGATTCCAGATGAGTGCTTTATTGTTTTATAGCTGTGATGTAGAAATACGCCACTGCTGTGTGAAAAAAACAGAGTGTTCTAAACAGAAACGCACTGCAGTTCCCATACCTCAAAACAACAATATGAAAAAGAAGGCATCTTAAATTGTTACCATTTCATACCATCAGCTTCCCTCAACTTTTTTTTTTTTTCTCCTGAGTTTGATTGGGTGTTAATACAGTGTCCTAAAATCTGTTGTCAACAATCATGGTTGTGGCTGGGTTGAATTGCCCATTTTTCCATGCTGCTTCCTGCATAGTTATAAAACCAATGGCCGTCCCTTGTTTCAGGTGGGTCAAGTTTGAAGAGGATGTGGAGGAGGGAGGGGAGAGATGGTCCAAGCCACACGTGGCCACCCTCTCCCTCCACTTCCTCTTTGAGCTGCGCTGCTCTTTCTATCGAGGAGCCGTCATGCTGGACATGGACGCTACCACCTTTGAGCAGGTGGTAGGTGAGTGATTCCCCCTTGATCCTTTGTGTGGAACTCTTGTTGTGCTGTGTGTTTAGGTGACAGCTGTGTGACCAAAAAAGAGTTTTATAATGGTAATAATGATTGTTTGCCCCCAAATCATTGTTCCTTTCTGTGACCAAAAAAGAATATTATAACAGTAATTATGATTTTTTGCCCCCAAAATATTGTTTCTTTTTATGCTTTTATACATTTTATAACATTACATGTTTTATACTTTTTTGAGGGGCATGTAGGGGGAGGTAGGAGGAGGGGAGGGAGGAGGAAAGGGGGGGGGGGGGGCAGTGTGTGTGTGTGTGTGTTGAGTGTCAGTGTGTGAATTGACTAAACAGATTTTGCTTCAAGTAATGTAATCAGATCACCCACTCAGAGATTTTCTCCATTGTTTTTATCTTTATGCTTTGCTGTGGTTTGTTTGCTTATTTTACTTTACAGTGTTGTGTTGTGTGTGTGTGTGTGTGTGTGTGTGTGTGTGTGTGTTGTGTGCGCGCTGTGTGCGCGCACGCGCAGGTGCGCGTGTCTCAGGTGCATGTGTGTGTGTGTGTGTGTGTGTGCGCGTGCGCGCAAGTGCATGTGTGTGTGTGTGTGTGTGTGTGTGTGTGTGTGTGTGTGTGTGTGTTTGTGCATGCATTTAAAACATTGTGTGTGTGTGTGTGTGTGTGTGTGTGTGTGTGTGTGAGAGAGAGAGAGAGAGAGAGAGAGAGAGAGAGAGAGAGAGAGAGAGAGAGAGAGAGAGAGAGAGAGAGAGAGAGTTAGTAGCTGAATGTGTAGGATACTTGCATTTAAAACGTGCTGTAAGCTCCTCATGTTTTTGAAAAAAAATTTCTACTCCCTTCATCATTGAAAACGAATTAAATAAGAAGGAATGCCGGGAGTTGTCAGTGTTCTTGAGTACAGTTTTTCTGTGTGTGACTTGATTGCACCTCTACCAATGTATGAAATCAGGACAACTCTGTGTGTGTGTGTGTGTGTGTGTGTGTGTGTGCGCGTGTGCGTATTGTTGTATGTATGTATGGGGGTAGGGACGGGAAGGGCATATGGTGTTGTAAATGGGATCTGTTGGTGTAAACTGTGGTTGTATGACCAAGGTGTGTGTGATCGTATCAGTGGGGCAATAATATGATTCTTTGAATACAAAACAGCAGGCTACCTCAGTGTTTTGAAAGGAAGATAAAATACTTACCAAAGGAATTCAAGGAAGTAATCTTTGAGGAAGAGCAAAAGCACTGGGTTTTCTTGGGGAAAAAAATAAACAAACAAACAAAAAGAAAAACACCTATCATTATTGACATGGCTTGTGGTCTTAATGGTGCACTTGATTTTTTGATTCATAATTTTCCTTGTCTGCCGTCAATTCCTTCTCTCTCTCTCTCTCTCTCTCTCTCTCTCTCTCTCTCTCTCTTTCTCTCTCTCTCTCTCTCTCTCTCTCTCTCTCTCTCTCTCTCTCTCTCTCTCTTTTTCTACTTTCTTGTTTTATTCCCACTCTCTCATCCCCTCTTTCTCCCACTCCCTGCTGCTCTGACAATTTCCTGTGTCCCCCTTCCATTTTCTCCTTACCATCTCTGCTTCTCTGCCATCCTCTGTTTTGCTAACAGTGATATGAATTGTGTCAGTGTCAGTGTGCTTCCTCTTTCTCTTCCTCTCTCTCTCTCTCTCTCTCTCTCTCTCTCACCTCGCTATCTACCAATTGGATAAGTGTTAGTATACTTCCTCCCTCTCTCCCCCTCTCCCCTCCCTTTCTATTTCTCCCCTTCCCTCCCTCCCTCCCTGTGGAAAAAAACCGAGTCTTCTGATAAGTCAGGGTATAAAAGAAAGCGTCAGTGACCATATTTACACAGCGAATGTTCTTCTCTTTCTCCCCCTCCCTCCCTCCCTTCCTGTGGAAAAAAACTGATATTCCAGTGAAAGTGAGGTACCTGACATGCAATGAAAACATGAATTGCTGCTTTTGTAGATCATGCTTGCAAGATTTAACAACAACAACAGCAAAACAGGACACAGTTGTTGCAGCATTACCCTAGAGGATGAAATCGTTTTACTCTTGCTGAGCCAACCTTAAAGTAGAATGGCTTGATCTGAAGTACACGAGACACATGTTATCTGTTGATTTGTCTGGTATTGTTTGTGTTCAGATTTGATGCTGGATAACATGATTGCCAGCGGCCAGCTTGAACCAACGGCGCGTGATCAATTCCAGGAAACAATGTTGGCTCCACATCGACATCAGGACGAGAAACGTGTGTGTGAACACCGAGAGAAGAGAGCCGTATTCATATTCCTTTTGTACGATCACTGGCTGACATGAGCAAGAAGTGCTCTGACACCAGAACTCTGGATGATCATGGTAAGATCTGTTTTGCACACAGACACACACAGACGCACACTTTCACATACATGCTTTGCATGCATGCATGCACATGCACACTCACACACACACACACTCTCTCTCTCTCTCTTTCTTATCATTTATTCAGGTGATGTTCCCATCTTTTGGTATTAGTCTGACTGATGCCCTTTATTTTCATTGTAGAGAACATAGGCTCAAAGAGTACCCCAAAACATGACCAGCCTGCATCGAACCTCCAATTCTCCTGCTACTGAGCGTGAGACACGCTTTACCAATGGTTTGCCAATGGAGGAGGCATACATGAAAACGGATTAACAGAACTATCTTCCTACAAAGTGAGTATCTGTCTCTTTGTTTCTTTCCGTGTAAAATAGTTTGTTTTGGTGTGTATGTGGTCTATAGCATTAGCAGGGTTTTGTTGACAAGAATGAAAAGATATGAGGTTTTGAGGGTAGGTGTGTCTAATATAGGTATATGCATAGATCATTGTTAGGTGATGTTGTGTAAATAAAATGATTTTTTTCGTTTGGATTAAAGAATCGTTTTCATGTTTGTTTTTTTCTCTTTCTTAGTTCAGATGGAAAAGATCCAATAAATTTCTGATATATAGAAGGTCTGTTTATATTCAGTGAAGTTGTTTTACATGCAGCGGTATATTATGATATGATATATGTATGATGTTGAATTATATCGCTCCCCAAAATGTAAGGTTGCAGTTGTATAAACTCTGATACAAAAAAATTTGTGTGATGTTGAAATGTATTACTCCCAAAAATAAGATTGCAGCTGTATAAACTCTGATATGAAAAATATATGATGCTGAATGAAATTTCTCCCCAGAATGTAAGGACTACTTGCCTTTGCTTACATATGCTATCTGTAGAAGCATGCTTGTTAAAACAGCTCCTGTAACCAGCACACAACAAGAATTCAAGAGCCAGTCACAAAATGCAGCAGATAGGGGTAAAGCTTGTACATGCAAATCATGATTATAGTGTCATGACCAAAAAATATCATTTTTTACAGAGGAGAAATGTTTGAAATTTTCCAGTCATTCAAAAAAGGAATGACCAAAAAAAAAAAAAAAAAAGACGTGCACTAAAATCTTTATTATTGTGCAATATTTGAGTTTTAAGACAAATGGTTGTGTTCTTTGTAAATTTTCAAAGAACTGTCTTGTAAAGTATTGAAAATTGGGAATGGCTTATTTTCTTTTTTTCTTAATGTGTGATCTGGATTCCCTGAAGAAACAAGACCAGTTTTTTTTCCCCACTTTTTAAAAACAAAATGGTAATAATGTTCTATTCAGATCTCAGTAACTTTTGATGGTTCTGTATGTCTTTTTTTTAAAAGTCCATTAAGTTCTGATCAGAATTGATTTCTTTGTGATTTTGTTTTTTGACAGGCATTGGTAAGATGATTAAACAATTACTAGTCGGCATCAATTATCATGCTTCAGTTTTATCATACTTGTTGTTTGTCATTTTGTATACTTTGTCTCAACTTTCCCTTTTTTCAACTTTGAAAAAAACAAAGTTATTTCTTTTCATGCCTGTTGATTTTTGTCAGACTCTTCTTTGGTTTTGTTTTGTCTTTTTTTTTCTTTTTCCTGTCCATAACTGCTGCATAGGTAAGCGATGGGAAATGGGAAATGATTAATTGTGTAAAGAGACATTCACTTTAATATTGTGAAGGAAGTGATGAAAAGGGGATACAGCTGGGAAGAGATTTGTGTCTGTATGTGTGTTCATGTGTTCATGTGTGTGTGTGTGTGTGTGTGTGGTGTGTGCGCGCGCGTGCGTGTGTGTGCACCCACAAGTAAGGTGAAGGAGGGGAATTTGGAGAGTTTAAGCAGAAGAAAGATGGGAGAAAGAGAGTAGGCAGAGGAAGTGAGAGAAAAGGAGGGGAGGTAGGAGGAGGGAGAGTTGAAGAGAGACACTGCTAATTTATAGTGAAAGCGCTGCACATACCTTTGATCATGTAAAAGTTGGCTGATATATGAGCAAGTACTGGAAAAAAGAGCTTGAGCATTAGAAGGGGCAGGGATGATCGACGGATTCATTCCAAGTACCTCAACAGCTGCTGATGGTGCAGTGTGATTGTCAACCATACAGAGCACACAAAACAGCTTACCTGGGGAGGATTTGACTGCATCTCCCTCGCGCTGTGACATTCGTCTGGCACGCACAGCCAGTGAAAGAAGGCGTATAGTGGTAAGAATACAGTGTGTAGGCATGGATTTCAGCAAACTGCATCCAGTCTGCCCTACATAAGAAAATTAACCCCCTCGTACAAATAAATGGTATAGGTAGTGATTACTGACACTAAAAATGTGGCATTTTGATCTACTTGCACTTTTGTGATGGACCCAAATGCTTTTGTGATTAACTGAATCCCTTGTCACATTCTGATGGCATGTTCCAATCATTGCAGCAGCAAAAAATGGCTTTATTATGCTGTATCTTTCTTTCTTTTAAAAAAACCCAAACAAACTGAGATTGATGAAAGATTCGATTCAACTGCCTAAAATTTGATTGATGATGTGGCATGTCATCAACACCCCTTCCCCTCCCATAAATCATACCTGATAATTGTCCAACTCAAGACTTGCTGTGGACCTGTTTAGAATTCATTCAGTGTGAATGATGTGCATTATGGGTTGAAACCACTAATGACATTCCTGAAATTGTGCACAGAAGATGGTGATTAAGATTTTTTGTTTACTCGTGTCCAATAGGATTATGGGAATAGTTTTCTTTTTGATATGTATGTCCAAGGGTCAATTTCGTTACATATGGAAGAAAAGAAAGGTAACTTTATAAGTGAGAATTGTGGTATATTCAGAGCACTGAAAAACAAACTCCCTCTTTCCCCACCCCAACTCCACCCCCTTCTTACTGTCTCCCTCCCTCCTGTCCTTTTTTGATTTCTCCGCTCCACCCCCTTCCTCCCCATTTCCCCCAAAAAGCAATATCACACAACACACAACACACACACACACACACACACACACACACCACACATAACACACACACACACACAGAGGCACACACACACACACACACACACACACACACACACACATGCTCTATGAAATAAACAACAAAATTAAGGACAGAAAATTTTCTGTACTGATCATCTCTCTGTGGTGCTAGCAAATTGCCAGGGGATTTTCTTTAATTTGCCTAGAGTTTGTTTCTGGAAACAATCTACTAAAGTTAAAACAAACAGTAGATGCCATTTTGAAAGGATTGTGATCAGTTGATCCATAAGAGAAAAGGATGGCCATTTGAAAGGAGAAGAGAGAGAGATTTGCGAGAGAGAGGAGAGAGAGAGAGAGAGAGAGAGAGAGAGAGAGAGAGATTGATCTGAAAGTCTTGTATGTATCTTGTAAGAAATGCTGGTCTTTATAGTGTATGCTGATTAACTAGGTGTGATAATCTAGACCAGATGATAATAAACATGACTGTGTGAGCTTGTTCAGGTTTTAACTCGTCAGGCTTATTCCTTAAGAAGGTATTGTACCTGTTCAGATAATAAAGTAAATGCGATGGAATATTATTGGTATTATTTTTATAATCATGATTATGATTATTATGATTATGATTAATAGTATTATTATTGTTGTTGTTATTATTATTGTCATTTTCATCATCATTATCATTGGTAGAAAATCAAGGGAAACTGCATTTGTTGCCTAGTGTATCATGCAATGGTTTAAAAAAGATTTTTTTTAAAAAGAAAAACAATGTATAGGAAGCAGCTATTACATGTGCACTGCAACAGAGATTTCCTTAATATATTTAAAGGAAAAAAAAAAAACAACTTTTCAAATGATATTAGCTCATTTACTGCTCTTGATACTATGTATTGTATATATATGTGTTGTTGTATCTTTTTTTCCCCAAACCTTTCCTTCTCTCAAGTTGACATTATTTTATTCTTTTGTCTTAAAATCCAGTTGTGCAGTTTAGTTGACATGTTTAGACCATCTGTTGTCGTTGTCGTAGAGGTTTCCTTTCCTTTCCCTCGATTTGAAGAACAAGCTGTTTGTGGAGTTATTTGATTGTGCGTTACTATGAAGAAAATGTAATGTACATATGACATTGATTTCAGAAGAGAAGCAGTTGTCGAGAAATAAAATGGGTTGGTAACTTTTATATTAAAAAAAACAGGATTGATGAATCATATTGATTTGAATATGTGCGTTTTTTTGAATGCATGCATTTGTGTGTGTGTGTGTGTGTGTGTGTGTGGTGTGTGTGTGTGTGTGTGTGTGTGTGTGTGTGTGTGTGTGAACAGTTAGAGGTTAATCCAATATTAAATGGTTTCAATACAAATGTTTGGATGATCTGAAATATTGCATCACTTGTGGGTATTATATGACCTCAGGTTTTCGTCTTACTAACAATACTTACTGGTTTCAGTTTGTTATTCTGTCTGTGTATGTAATATCTGTGCATGCATCTGTGTGTGTGTGTGTGTGTGTGTGTGTGTGTGTGTGTGTGTGTGAGAGAGAGAGAGAGAGAGAGAGAGAGAGAGAGAGAGAGAGAGAGAGAGAGAATGTTTCATTGTTTGTCTGTCGGTCTGTGTGTATGTATGTATGTGTTTTTGCTGTTGATGCTCTGTGCATGTTCTGTTGGATTAAATTCACTATTTCAGACTAAACAGATAGACTAACAATGGGCTGTTAAATATGACTAATTAAACAGCATGGGAAAAGGTGAGTTATTGTTGTTTTAAAAGAAAAATTGTTTGCTTTTCCGTTTCGGGTTGTGGGTTTTTTGTTTGTCACATCATGGTAGATAATGTGTTCATGAAATTGCTGCAATATGAACCTGCTAAATTTTACAGTTACCGAGACTGAAAAAGACAGCAGCATAGCTGATGACAAGTCAACGTACAAATAAACACACAAAACAAGGTGCAAAAAATATTGTGTTATTGAATACACAATACAAAAGAAAGAACTAAATTCTCAGTAAATTTTGTCATCTTTAAAAAACACAAATAAGAGACACTGAAAAAAAAAGGCACAAAACAAGGCTCCCAAGATTGATTCTTCTCTGTGGAGTTTTGTTCTGTGTGGAATATTTGTGCTGCCTGAAAAACATCAGTCAATCAGTCAGTCATTCCCTTGACCACTGGGGTCGTGGGGGGACGGACGTGATGAGGCAGCCGCCGTTTCTCTCCAGGCTCTTCTGTTAGTGGCTGTCTTGAGGAGATCTGGCATGGTCATTTTGGTCCAGTCCTTTATATTGTTGAACCAGCTCTTTCTCTGCCATCCTCGTCTGCGCCCTCCTTCAACGGTACCTTGAAGGATGGTTTTGGAGAGGGTGTTGTGCCAAATGATGTGGCCAGACCATGCCATCTTCCATCGTTTGACAGTTGCCAGAAGTGGTTTGTGGGCCCAACTAGGTTAGTGACCAGGTTCCCGCACATAATCATTGGTCTTGTGTTCTTTGTATAAGATGCAGAGTAGTTTCCTCGGGCACCTGGTCTCAAACGCCTGGATTCTTCTTTCTGTTTTCAGCCATCAGTGTCCATGTCTCGCAACCATATATAAAAGGATCAAGACCACTAGTGACTTGTAGAACTGGAATTTTGTGTGGAATTTGATGTTGCTCTTCCACACTCTGTTCAGTCTGGCCATCGCTGCTGATGCGGAGTTGATCCTGAATTGGATTTCTGCTGTGCAGGTGCATCTTTGGACAGGGTTGCTCCGAAGTACCTGAAGCTGGTCACTTCTTCCAGGGGTTCACCATTCATGGTTATGTTGGCACTGCTTTTAGTCATGCTGTTGACCATGACCTTTGACTTCTCTATGTGCTGACCTCCATGCTGTAGGCACTTGCTCTTGTGACAAGTCTGTTTGTGAGATCCTGGAGCTCGGTGTTGCTGCCCCCCCATGAGGTCGATATCGTCTGTGAAACGAAGGTTGCAGACTGGCCTGCCGCCAATGCTGATGGAGGTATGGTGTCCTTCAAGGGTCTCTTGCATGATTCTCTCCAGAAAGATGTTGAAAACAGGACTGGAGACAGCAGGCACCCTTGCCTGACTCCGACTGTGGTTGGGAAGAACTGGCCCTGCTGGCTAAGTCCTTTTGGTGTTTTGTAGATGTTTTCAATCAGGACTCAGCGGTTGAAAATTTGTTCCACAGTGCTCACCCCGCTCTTCTTAAACCTGCTTGTTCTTCTTTCTTCTATAGCATTCCTCAGCCTTGGATTTCATTCAGTTGAGGATGTTGGTGCAAAGCATGACTTTGCTGGTGTGGGCTGGATCAGACTTCCTTAATCCTCCGTAATTTTGACATGTTTGAGGTTGCCTTTCTTGGGTAAGGAAATCGTCACCAGTGACTGGGTCCACTCTGTTGGCCTCTCTCCTCTCACTCTGAAAAACATGCATCTGTCAAAGTTTCCAGCTTTGAGTCCCATCATAGCCCAGCCTCTGTCACACTCAACTTTTTTAAGGGCTATCAGAACCACTCAAGAAACAAAACGTCAAAATTGGTAAAGCAAAGTCCCGACCATCAAAAGAAAAAAATGGGAAAAAAAAAAAAACATGCAAAGCATAAAACGTTCTCCTGGTTACAGTGACTTTCAATCAAGTGGGAAGACAATTCAGTCGGGTTAGACAAATTTCAGTTAGTGAAGAAAAAAACTTGAAGATGCGGTGGTTATTTTTCCCTTATTGGACTTATTCTCCCAAAAAAAACAAAAAAAAAAGGTATCATTTATTATTTCTGTAAAGTAACAGTTGTTCTGGTAAGATAAAAACAATCGGGCATCATCCATGACCCATAATGAGTATGCCTACAATTTTCAGAAAGATCAGCCCAGAAGTTTGTCTGGCGGAGTGGAACAAATTTTGACGGTGACCATGGACGGACCACAACACCACCAGACAGACAGAACAGCATTTCTTTGTTCCCATGACACAGTACCAGGACCCTGTAATATAAGAAGGTGGGAGTACAAAAAGAAATGGAAGAAGAGATGACCAACACAAGCCAGTCATGATGGGTTATCTAAACTATGGCATTCTACGGCATAATATAATTAGGCTGTGAGTAAGAGTGCAAGTGGTTTCCAGTATTTTTACTCCTCTCAGAACACAGAAAAAAGTGCAGAAAACAAGCATATCTAAGGGCAAAGATATGTGATCAAATGCCATACTCCTACTCAGCAGATACTCTCTCCGACACAGGGGATAAAACACATATCTAAGGCAATAGATAGATAAATGCCAGGTAGCAGTATATGATCAATAGACAGCTGTATTGATCTTCATTTCATATCATCATGCCCATCGCCTCAGGTGGAGCATAGGCCATCGACGACCCCTTCACCATCGCAACTCTGTTCTGGGCTGTTTCTGGGTCATTCCAGTCCGTTGGTCCCCTGTTGTTTCAGCTCTGCCTCAGTGTCTCGCCTCAGCTGTTGCGAGGCAAGCCTCTCTTCCTCTTTCCCTGCGGGTTCTAGGTAAGGCTTGGTGTGTGGTGCTTGGAGCTGGACCGCTAGCTTCCTGAGGGTGTGTCCGATCCAAGCCCCACTTCCTTCACAGTATCTGCTTGGCCACTGGTCCCTGTCCCGCACACTCCCACCGATCTTCGTTTGGGATCTTCTCCTGCCATCGGATTTTGTAGATGCGCCTCAGACAGGTTGTTGAAGGATGTCTGGGAATCTTGTTGTTGCATCGTCTGTGTTGTCCGCCATGTCTTGCATCCCGTAGAGCAGAACTGACTTCACATTTGAGTTGAAGATGCGGGGAGTTTTGGTTCTTTATACTGATTCCTCCATATGCCCAGATGAGCATGACGAAAACTGCTCTTGCCTTGCAGATTCTGGCTGTGATGTCTCAGTCGTGCCTCCCTGTTGGTCAACCACGCTTCCCAGGTAGATGAAAGACTCCACCTCCCTGATGGGCTCTCCACCAAATTGTGGCTGATGTGCTGGCAGTGGTGTTGATTTTCATCAGCTCAGTCTTCTTCCTGTAATCTTGAGCCCTGTTCCGGCTGATGTGGTCTCCAAGCGAGTGGTCTTGTCCTGCATCTGGCTGTGGCTGTGTGACAGGAGTGCCAGGGTCGTCAGCGAAGGTCAAGGTCATGAGCTGCATCCAGAGTGTCCACTATATACCGTTGTTCCTGCCTGTTGTAGGGGTCTTCATGATCCAGTCAGTGACCAGAAGTAAAAGGAACGACAACAGCAGGCACCCCTGACGAACTCCGGTTTTCACCTCAAAACTATCGGACAGCTGGCCGGCGTGGGTAATCCTGTAGTTCATGTCCTGGTAGGTGCACTGGATAAGGGAGATGATCTTCTCAGGGACTCCATAATGCATCAGCAGCTTCCACAGCATCTCTCTATCCACACTGTCGAAGGCCTTCTCATAATCTATGAAGTTGATATAGAGGGGGGAGTTCCACTCCAGCGACTGCGCCACGATGATGCACAGGCTGGCGATCTGGTCAGCACATGATTTGTTCTGCTGCGGAAGCCTGCCTGCTGGTCTCAGAGCTTGGGGTCGACAGCCTCTTTCATTCTCTCCAGTAGACCACCCTGTTGAGAACCTTGCCTGGTGTTGACAGGAGCATGATCCCTCGGTAGTTGCTGCATCCCTGAGGTCTCCTTTCTTTGGCAGCTTGATGATTTTTTCCACTGGGCCGGGTACCTACTCCTTCTCCCAGATCTTGCTGAAGAGGCTGGTATAGCATGTTGACAGCTGTGTCTGTGTCTGCTTTGATGGCTTTCTGCTGATGTCTGGTCTGGCGCTGCAGCCTTCCCATTTTTTCAGAGTCATGATGGCCTTCTTGATCTCTGCCTCTGAGGGTTTGTCGCAGCTGATGGGCAGTTCTGTCTCTGCGGGTGTGGGATGTCTGGTGGTGCATCAGGGGCGGGGCGGTTTAGCAGTTCCCCAAAGTGTGCTGCCCATTGTTTCAGCTGTTCCTCGGTTGTTGTCAGTGGGTTTCCGTTCTTGTCCTTCACTGGCTTGTCTGTCTGCTGGAACTTGCCCGTCAGCTTCTTGGTTACCAAAATACAGGTCCTTCAGGTTCCCCTGTCCGGCTGCTGCCTTGCCTGCTGAACTGGCCAGGTCGTCAAAGTAGTCACTCTTGTCCTTCTCGATGCTCCTCTTTGCTTCTCTGTTCGTTGCTGTGTGCTCTTCCTGTGCCTTTGCCTTAGCCACTCTTGTTCGGCTCAGTTCAGCATAGTTTTCTTCTCTCTCCTTGTTTCCAGTTGTGGATGGTGTCGGCCTGAGATCCATTCTTTGGTGCTGGGGTCTTCTTCTTGCCAAGGATCTCTTCACATGTGTCGTGCCAGAGCTTCTGCAGTGTTCCCACTGTGTCTCAATGTCCATCTCACTGTCTCTGTCAGCTCTTGTAGCGGCTGGAACCTGTTGGAAAGGGCTGATCTAGAGTGGTGCCTGTGTGTCCCTGTTTCTGAGCAATCCGACATTATACCTTGTCCGTGTGTTGTTGGCGTTGGGTGAATCTCTTGAGACAAAGTGTCACTGTTGTTTAAAGAAGGTGGTGGTCTGATGACACGTCAGCACCTCTCATCACTCATACATCCCGCCATGATCTCCTGAATTTGCGGCTAATGCAGATGTTGTCAATCTGATTCTCCATGACATGGTTTGGGGATCTCCGTGTAGCCTTGTGGATGCGCTTGTGTGGGGAAGATGCTTCCTCCTATGACCAGCTGGTTCAGGGCGCACAGGTCTTCAAAGCACTCACCATTCTCAATTCATCTGTCCCAGTCCGTGTGTCCCCATGATGTCCTCATAGCCTGTGTGTCCATTCCAGTCTTGGTGTTGAAATCTCTGTATGGTCATCAGAGGTTATGTCCTTTGCTCGTTCTTATCTATCACTGTCTGTAGTTGCTGACAGAAGTCATCTTTCTTCTCTTCTTCCGCATCATTGGTAGGAGCATAGCACTGGAGGATGTTCAGCCTGATGTCCTTCATCTTCGTGATAAACTTGGCTGTGATGATGCGGGAGTTGACAGGTTCCTGTCCGATGAGTGCCCCTTGTGCCTCCGTTGCCAGCATAGGGTTGCTAGCCCTACGCAACACCCCTTTATCCTCAAGGCAGGGGTGGTCGCCTCTTACGACATGCATGGCAGGGCAATGGTCTATTCTGTGCCCAACCCACAGGGCGATGTATTGGATCTTGGAAGTATGTATATAACAACAACAAATAGAAGTGACGCTGGTATGTCATAAACTGCTATTGGAAAAAAAGTTCCCAGAAAGCAAGACACGGGAAGGGAATGTCTAATACAAAAGAGGTACAACAAAACAAAAGGTGCGCTCACACCACACACCACACACACACACACACACCACACTCACAAAACAAAACCAACCAAACAAACAAAAAGGAAGATGACAATATAGAAAAGACAAAAATGACTTGAAGAGGCTGAATCAACGCAGTGGTGATGAGGAAACAGGAAGCTAGCATGTGTAAGCAATAGAACCTGTCATATGGGCAAGGCGCTAATCGGTAGTGAAAGATGCTGCAGAATCCCCCACGAGTATAGCCTGTGAAAAAAATTCACTAACATAAGTAAGTTTATGATGTATAGGAATGAAATTTGCACCATGTTTTGAGTGTCTTTCTTT
>JADBJO010019863.1:17500-27500 GCA_016801955.1 Conus betulinus | reverse complement strand
TGTTCCATGCAAGAATAGGTAAGCATTAAAAGACAGTTTTTGGTTCGCTTAAGACATTTGTCTTTCAGATGTTCTGCTAGTCTTGCCAGAGTACTTGAGAACTAACTACAAGCAGTGATCTAGTGTGTTTCTTCAACACCACAAAGGTTACATCGATCGTTCTAAATTTTCACCATTCTCTTAGGGTGACATTTTAAAACATATGGGAGATTTCCAGTTGAAACCGTGTGATGTGGATTCTTCTGTTCCTCTTGTATTTTCTTGGAAAGTTTTCCCACCAGATGGGGTATTTATTTTGAACTCCTTCTTAAAGGCAAGATATGGTATTGTTTCAATTTCATCCCAGTACATTCTGGATCTTTTGATTACACTTACGACCCAAATGCTTTATTGTGTTCAGTCTTCCAACTTATTTTCTAGTTTCACGTTTCCTTCTCTGGCGTGGATTTTTTTTAAAAGTAAGAATCCAACTTTGATAAATAAGATTATTTACATGTCTTTCCAAAATTCTTGGAGGACGTTTCAGGGCTTAAAAATATACTGTTTTAATCCAAGATGTCCATGACGTGAAACAGCTATCTCACTGTCCTCGTTTTGAAACAAGAATAAAAAAAAAAAACTGACCTCACGGTTGTCATAAAGATTTCAGTTAAGATCAAAACGACATTTCAAATTGTATTAGGATTTAAACACATCCATCCATCAAATTCATTGCAGCGTTTGGCAGCTGAACAGGAGATCATATCTTTTCTTATAACGGGTCTATAAAGGCACAGACCAAGATCGTCTCTCTTTTCGGGAAGAGATGCCCTATTACCAGCATATATATATATATATATATTAAATCTACGACAATAGTAGTGAAGTAATGTTGTTTATTATCAGCCGAACACCGACACAGTCATTTAGGTCTTATATTCTCTACATTACACTTGGGTGTACACTTCATAAATATATAAGTCTGAAGATTTACATTGTCGAGAATCTTTTTAAAGTATAAGTCTGAAGACATGAAGAGACTGGTGTTTTTGTGTTTGTATTTTACCATCTCAGTTTATTCTACAAGTTTGCGGAGCTCCAGACATCAAGAGAGAATGGATGAATTTTAATGTCTTCATCTGTAACATGCAATCAGTCGATGCAGTCATCTCTTATTTGTTGTGACTGTTGTTGTTGTTCTTGTTTTCATATTGTTCACATATATATCGACAACAGTTCATGCAATCTTTGAAAAATACACACTAGAATGATTCGAAAATCAATCCGTCCTTATCTGAGTAAAACGCAAAGCTGACTCCTTTTATCTAGCTTACATTTCAACCCCAAATTACTCGCCCACTCCTGTCCTTATGTATTTCAAACTGTAAGGATCCTAAAGTGATCGAAGAGGGAAATAAAGCTGTTAGCTGACCCTGTCATTAGAATCCGGTTTTATTCAGGATTACTGGACTACAAGCTACAGATAAAGAACACCGAGCCTTGCATCTGGTGCATTCATACTCACTGCTGACAAGACGCTGCAGACATAGGGCACGGACTCTTTTACCCGGCACGTGTCAACTCACAGCAGACAAGACGATGAAGACGAACAACATGGAATCCTGTACCTATCACACTCGGACTCGCAGCAGACCACACGCTGCATACACAGAAGATAGAGACCTTAGCCCAGCACACTCAAACGGACAGCACACGAGATGCTTAATTCAAAGAACCTGGAGACCTATACCTGTCACACTCACACTCACGGCTAACAAGACGCTGCAGGCAACCAACATGGTGTCCTTTGCCCGGCGCTGTCCCGCTCACAGCAGACCAGATGCTTCAGACAAACAAGGGAGTCCTGTACCTAGAACACTCATGCTGTCGGCAGACCAAATGCTGCAGACAAACAACTACAGTGTCCAATAACTAGAACACGCATGCTGTCAGCAGACCAGATGCTGCAGACAAACAACTACTAGGGAGTTTCGTACCTAGAACACTCGTGCTCTCGGCAGACCAGATGCAGATGCTGCAGACAAACAACTAGGAGTTCTGTGCCTAGAACACTCATACTCTTGGCAGACCAGATGCTGCAGACAAACAACTTGGGAGTCCTGTGCCTAGAACACTCATGCTGTCGGCAGACCAGATGCTGCAGAGAAAAAACTAGGAGTTCTGTAACTAGAACACTCATACTCTTGGCAGACCGGAGGATGCTGCGGATAACTATCATGAAATTCTGTATCCGGTATCTTATACTCACAGCAGACCAGACACCGAAGGCAAAATGGATTCCTATGCCTGGGACACTCATCTTCATAGCAGGCTGGGTGCCGAAGACAAATAGCCGGGAGCACTGTACCAGGCACTGTCAAACTTACAGCAGCCCTCAAAGCAGAAACGCAAGTCTGTAACGTAATACAAATCTCAGTATTCGAACACTTCTTTTATAGATCCACCTATTGTTCATGACTATTCTTTCCTCCCCATCCTTTTGTCCTTCCACATAACTTACAAACAGTTTGCTATAAAGAAAAGGCGCAAATGGAGAGGACAGACGAGCTAATCGAAGAGAAAACAAGATGCAAAGCATGTAAACGTACTCCCAGTTTATCTTGAATACGCGTGAGATATTCCATATAGAGTAAAAAAACCGTTTTGGGCTGTTATAGCCGTTAGTAACGGCTATTCTAGTAAACATCGGCCATCATCTGTGACCCATAATGAACATACCTACAAATTTTCAGAAAGATCGGCCAATTACTTTCTGAGATTTTCCATAAAGAAGAAAAACCGTTATGGGCCGTTATAGCCGTTAGTAACGGCTGTAAGGTAAAAGAAAACATCGGGCATGATCCGTGACTCATAATGAACATACCTGCAAATTCTCAGAAGATCGGCCCAGTAGTTTTGTCTGGAGCGAGTGGAACATTTTTTGACCACGGACGGACAGACAGACAGACAGACACACACAGACAGCATTTCTTCGTTCCCATTGTAAAGTACTCCCTGTTCTATAAGAACTGGGGGTACAAAAACGGAACGTAAAAGTGAGGAGAGGGAAAGATGTAATTCAAGCAGACTGGAAGGAACCAAACAAACTTTAACAGAAATTCACCATCCGCCATTCTCAGGCCCAAGCTTTGCCCTAGGCACCACCGACACACAGCAAACAAGGGGCCAGAAACGACGAAACCTACCATTTTCTTTTTGTTTTGTTTTGTTTTGTTTTGTTTTGGTTTGGGTTTTTTTTTTTTTTTTCGAATCACATTAGACCTGTGATTGTTCTGACAAAAAGCTTGGACACACATACACACACACAACACAAACACACACACACACACTCGCAGCAAAAACACACACACACACACACACACACACACACACACACACACACACACACACACATGCACGCACGCACACACACACATCACACACACACACACACACACACACACACACACACACACACACACACACACACACACACACATATAGAAACATACACTCGAACACACACACGCGCGCGTGTGCACACACGCGCGCACACACACGCGCGCGCGCGCACGTGTGCACATGCACAACACGCACATGCACACACGCACATGCACGTGCACACACACACACACACACGTCTCGCGCGCTCGAGTGCACGTGCACACACACACACACACACACACACACACACACGCACGCACGCACGCACGCACTCACGCACGCTGCGCGCGCATACACACACACACACACACACAGACACACACACACACACACACACATATATATACACTGGTCATGACACTGCCACACACATACTGGTCGTGACACTGCCGGGCAAAAAGAACTAGTGGAACAGTCAGCACGATTCAAAAACGGTCCGGGTTTTCAGCAGTTGTCCGCGCGCTCTGACCTAGCATCGGTGGTTAGAATCTTTCTATTTCGTCACATAGTCGTTGGCTTAAAACCTGCATTCGCCTTACTGTCTGTGACTGGAGGATCCAAACTTTTAATGACTGCGAGATGACGACGAATAAAAAAACACACACACACACACAGAGAGAGAGAGAGAGAGAGAGAGAGAGAGAGAGAGAGAGAGAGAGAGAGAGAGAGAGAGCGCGCGCTATTGAACGCTGATTGAGAAACGGGAATGGAATGGGGACGGAAAATAAGGTGGGGAAGGAGTGTGTGTGTGTGTGTGTGTGTGTGGGGGGGGGGGGGGGGGGGGAGGGATGTGTGAACACCACAGTACTCGGAGGTTAAAAAAGATATTGTGACGCAACAGTTGACCTGATCGAAAGAAAGAAAAAGATAGTATACATCACACGCTTTCCTCTGTCCCATATTAGACTGATATATGATATATAGACAGACAGACAGGTAGACAGACAGACACTTTCATGTTCCTCCATCCCCCATCAAACTTAAAAAAAAAATCTTTTAATCCCACAATAGGCCAGCTAACCCAGATCAAGATGACAGGTAAAAATGGTCCAGAATCGGAAATTAAAACCCAGATCGATTACGGCCCCAAACAGGTTAACGTGCCAAGGGCCCACGTTATATCAGGATACCCACAACGGATCATTGTGAGCCAGTTGATATTAAAGGGGAAGTAACCCTGACGGCCATGACCCAGATATATAGGTTATACAGTGCGTGTGTCACACACCGCATATGCATACACTCAATCACAAACACCGCATGTTTACCCCATACGCGCACATCAACTCCATTCATCCAAAGGAGAGACTGGGGAAACAAGAATTCATCATTTTGTGCCCCCTTCACCAAACTTAACAAAGAATTTTTTAAGATATTAAACACACATGTAACAGCATTTTTACATCTAAATTTCATGTTCAGTTATTATTCAAATACCTTTTTATTTCCTTTTTAAAAAAAAAAAAAGCAACATACTGGCATTACATTTCTCGTTTTTCTGCCTAAATACTAAAAAGTTGCTTTGAAAAAAAGTTTCTTTTGTAAAAAAAAAAAAAAAATTTCCCCCAGAGGAAATTAAGTTTCCCAGGAGGTCGGTAGAAGGATCCAACGATTGGACGCTGACGTTTTCTGAAAAGAAACCCTAAGTCCTAACGTTAGCTTTGGAACATGTAAGTTTGAAGTAATGATTTTTTAAAGACATTATACAACAAGACATCATAACACACCATGCTCACGAATTCGTAGTATTCTGTTTCCAGCACATTCCAACCTACAGTTGGGGATACAAAGTGAAATCTTTACAAAAGATCAACCTCAGAAAACTATTTGTTTGGGTTTTTTTTTTTTTTTTTTTTTTTTTTTTAACAAATTACGTTTTCTTAAAATGCTTCTCATTACACGATGTCGTTTTATCTTATTTTATGTTAATTTCATTAATCAGGTCAATCGTTTACATTTACTTATTAATAATTTTATGTTAATTTCATTAATCAGGTCAATCGTTTACATTTACTTATTGATAATTTTTCCTTTCTCTTTATGTATATTTATTATTCCCCAACTGGCAACTTACCCATAGGGAATCAATATTGACCAAACAGAATCCCTAGCAGACTTGCGTCTGCACTACATCTACATCGACCACTCTCTGGTCGTACGGAAAACTAGGTTTTTCCTTTTTTTTAACCTCCAAGTTGAGAATCAGCTACCAACTTGGCCAAGCCAAGCGCCCTATCCTCCTGTCTAGCAACTTCTGGTCTGCCGTACGTATCGGGAACACACCCGTCCTACGAAACAGTGAGCTTCTGTCACTAATCACGTGCCTCAGCGTCCAATCAACGAGAAGAGCAGGTTAGGGATTCAAACACTGTATATACATGGTCTACCATATCCGTTGCAAGTCTCAATCTCGCTTTTCAAAATTGGCACTGCCTTTCACGCCCAGAATCCTCCATCAGGACAGTGTGACCTAGAATGTATTTTGGTGACCAGGAATGCGACATGATGACACAGAGGGCTTTAAATGGTTTGGTGATCCAGAATGATGGCTGAGAATGTATCGTGTTGAAACAGACTGACTTTCATGGCCTTGTGATGCAAAATGGATCTAGAAAGATCAAAGATCAAGTGATTTAGAAGATGCTATGATAGATCACGGTTGCAGGCTGTGACGGGTCTCCGACGCTCCCCCTCGTTATTAAAATATGATTTTCATATTCAGGGATGCAGGGGGTTATAGACAGAAGTATTTACGCTTTTCACAACCAAAATGCACTCTCGCATAGGCACATGCACTCTGTCACTCACATCGGGCCCGCACAAAAGTGACGGGAAAACCAATAACATTTCATTGAAAATAATCAACTTTTATTTAACTTGACTCCGAGCCCCCACCCGTCACTACACAACACAATTATCTGTATCATACAACAATGTAAACACATACACAGACAATCTCATAAATCGCATCCCCTGTTCTTCAGTGATTCCAGAAAAGACAGTATTTCACTATTACATTTGCACATTTATAAATTTAAGAACAAATGAAAAACGTCCATAACTTGCCAGCATTCCTTGGTTGACCGTCAGTTTCTCTCATCACACTGTGCGACCACGAGCTGAAGCTGCCACACTGTTGTGTCCTCCCGATTGGCCAAATCCCAGTTGGGGAACACTGGCAACGTAGCTTTAGTCGCACCCTCACACCGAGTCTTCCGGACTCCACCGCACTACGCGCCCTCTCCACGGAAAAGCTCCTGTCGGCCTCTCCCACAGGTCTTCTCCAGCTGCAAACACCCCACCGTTGTCTGGCAGCTCCCTGTCTAGGCTCCAACAGGCTAACACGTCTTTCTGTCGACCGTCCCCACATGGGAGACAATTCTTCTCGTCGTCGGCTCCGAGGCTCCGAGGCTACAGCAACCTCCACTGTCTTACGTCCCCACCCAGGACACAACGAGGTGACAGCAAACCTCTGCTTCTTGCTGTATTTTCTTGAGCCCTCAGCAAGACGGGCGAGTTCACTTTCCCTTAAGTGAGTCACACCTTCCTGGTTTCTGAGCATCTTACATTCATTCTCAAAGAAAGAGAGAACCCGAGTTTAACTGGTTCAACCAATGGAATCACTGGCACACACATATCACACGATTTGTACCAATAAATCCCCGAGTTATTTTTGTTCCACCAATGGAATCACTAGTCACCTACACATACACACACACACACCACAGCTGTTAGCACCAACAAAGACTTGGGTACAAAGTGGTTAATGCATAACCTTCTATTCAACTCATGTTCCATTCCCCAAAGCTACCCATTATACTAACAGCCTGGACTTCTCTACCAGCCAGGACTGATGCTTCAAGTATTTGCTACCTCTACAGATAACAAGGTGCAAATTATTCAATAGGCAGAAGCCTTCCATTCATTCCTCAGAACAAGAACGACAGAGTGGTCACTGTACTCTGCCTGCAGGCTGACGGTCGCCTACCCGTGACGGTCACCTGACACGATTGCCTTCCTTTTAGCCCGCTGGACAATCCAGTGAATAGCCAAGGCTCACACTCTCCTCTGCCCAGGACCGGCAGGTCGGCATGCAACTACTTGTTGCTATCCCTCGGACATGAGAAACCTTCCCAGTAATTCTCCATCCTTCAGTATACAACTCGGGGTATTCCCCTCTGGTGATGCCTGAATTCGCACATTGAAGAACCCAAGGAACTTGCTCTCGGCAACAGCAAAACTTCCCTTAATTTGCCTAAATGCTCGAGAACATTCGGCCGACTCATGACACAGGCCAAGTGACTCGTGATGTATCAGCTGATCCATTGGCCAGTTTATCAAAGCTCGGTTGACCCATTAAGGCTAGTGATACAGAGTGATGCCGCGTGGCCCAGAGTCATTGGTCACGTTGACCCCACTTCTAAATAAAACGTCGAGTGGCATAGAGCATGCAGAGCTGCCAACCATTCCGCTTTCGGCAGAATTTATTATAGCTAACCACATGTCATTTCGCTATTCTTTTGACGTCAAACATATGTGATCCCGAAAGAAAAAGACTGTTTATTCGCACAGTTTGAACATCTGCCATTCGTATAGTCAAACAGCTGTTTGAAAAATTACTTCCGGTTCAGCTTCCTCCACCGCCATCAGGTCGAAACGACCTGCCAAACCGACCAACACTGCGGCAGAAAAGAATGCATAGAACAAGAATGCAGATTCAGGTTGCTTTCTGCTGTCAAGGTAGGAGCGCTGTCGATCCCCGTCAGCAAATCAGCCTGTGAAAATATTCAGCCTTGTCAAGAAGAACCTTTCAGATTTTCGTCGCACCTGGGGTCAAGACACTACAGCAGCACTGATGGTTCTGAAGTGCAAAAATCATCCAAGTCACAGGATGACACTTAGTGACAGTCTGCTTCAAAAGTGTTACCGAGCAACAATGTATTGACTGAGACAGTGATCCCGTGAAAGCGCTTGACAACAGGAAAGAAAATGAGGCGTCTGGAATGTCATTGTTTCGTTTTGGGTGCGACAGCGTATGCATTCTTCTCAACTGTCAGAAATTCCGCTAATGTTAAAAAATTTTCCTCTCAGGTCTCGTCAGAGGTTGGCAGCTCTGAGCGTGGTACTGCAACTCAGACCGATGTAACACCTGTTTCACAATGTCTCACGGTGACCTAATCTTAGTTTAAATGTGCGGTGATCCAAGGCGAGATAAGAAGAATCAGATCTAGGTTGAGTGTCAACTGGCCCCAAACTTGTCATTGAGACCTCTTTCCACAGTAAAGGATGGGTGAACCAGTATGGGTCAAAGTGACCGAGTGTAATGTTAAATGCTAAATTAACGAGAATGGGTCGTAATTAACCAAAACTTAGGTAAAAGGTGGAGTGACCAGAATGGGGCATGATTATACTGAATGTCATTCATTCTGGCTCACATGGCTTGTAATCTACGTTTGAGTCTTCCTGAATTATTCTCGGTGTATTAACATTAGAATTGTCCCGGGTCATGGTGACCCATCAGGGATCGTTTGACCTCTGATGACATGTATTAACATTTCCATTTTTGGTCAGATGGCTTTCAATCACGATGTTGATCCCCGTACCTGAGCTTTGTCTCAACTGACCTTTGGCCGGGATCAGTTTAACTTCTATTTCACTGTTCACCTAGATTTGGTCACTGAGAATCATCTGGAATCGATTATTAGCATAAACATTCTCGGTCACCATGACCAGTTCCAGGTTACCTGATATTTTACCTCGACATGGGTCACCATGAACTGTTGAGGACCACTCGAACTTGACCCTCGATCTAGGTCACACTGTTCCGCTCTGTGTGAATGAGTCTTAACGTAAGCGTGGGTCACTGCAGCCCATTCTGCATCACTTAATCTTCAGCAGTGCTAAGGAACGGACAGGTGCTGGCCTGGTTTACCTGCACTTTATCTTCGAGTGGGTCGGATGACAAATTCCACATCACCAGAGATTCTACTGATTTTATGATATCCCTCTCTAGGTCAGTTGACCTTTAACCACATACAAATAACCATCACCCATTGTTTGTCACTGAATCTTTAACACGGTTCTGCGCCACCCGACCTTTGTGCCCAGATTTGCAACAATTTATGCTGTCTGTATCCCATCCTGCGTCACTTAACTTTTAACCAAGACCAAAGTCAAAGCGGCACATTCTGGGTCAATTACTCTTTTTCAACACTTCGCTTGTTAATGCAACAATTCTGAGCCACGTGATCTTTGATATTACTCTGGGCTATTTCAAAACATTTTGGACAGCTTGACTTTCAGGTCATGCCCTGGTCACAATATTCGATTCTAGGTCATTTCACTTTTTTTTTTTTTTTTTTTTTTTGCTGTCCCAGCCTCTGCGCTACCTCAGAGGCAGTGCATCCACGCCGCTCATTTCGACACCCCGTCCACAGCCACAGCCCGGTCGGCCCCGCCGGAGACCAGGCACCAGCAATCCACAGGAAGCAGTCAATGTCAAGTCGTCAAGAGGCAACCCACCGGAGGAGACACTGCACTGCTGCCAAGTCACTTCGGTGGTGTTCAGTGGCGCCTG
>JADBJO010019863.1:0-12500 GCA_016801955.1 Conus betulinus | reverse complement strand
CCGTGTCCGTTGTGAAAACTTGCCACATGATTCATAGGTGTAAAACTTTAATAAACGATTGATTTTTGAGATGCCATATATGTATATACTTTTAACTGAAATCTTTTGTCATGGAAGCAAAATTAGTAATTGAACATGGTTTACAGTTTGGACCTGAAATTTAAAAAAAATCAGGCTCTTAGGTAGCAGTTAATGTCTGCCATGACACCACCTCTGTCTGTTTACTTTACAAACTTGAAAACGAGCGATTTGCAAAACACCATACACCTATAGAAATGCTACCAAGGCTTAAAACTGTGCAGTCATATTTTTGCATGGTGTTCAAATTTGGACATAAATGTGTTTTTTCCGTAAATTAAGTAACGATTCACGTTATTCCTTATATGACATGTGACGTGGTGAATAAGTGAGTGAGAACTGGCTGCTAGCAAAACTGACACAAATGAAATGAGTGCACATGAAAACTAGCATTGTGCTAGTCTGTATTTCAAACCAAAATGACTGTCACGGATTTAAAATCTCATTCAGCGTAATTTTCGACAAGTCGCGCGGTTTTGGAAGGGACATCACTATGCAAGTTCAAACATGGCGGAGACTGAATTGCATGGCGTTGACAGAGTTGTTAAACGGCAAATGCGGAAGGTAAGCACAATAGAATCATATGCAGATATTGCAGTATATTAGAAACTGCTGTAACTGTTGAATATTTGCATTTTAATTTATTGAGAATACATTAGAAAAACTATATTACAGGCATCAAAGGCAAATGAAACAAACTGCAGCGTTACCGAAACACGACGACGAAAAAGCAGAAAGAGCACAGAAAACAAAGTGTGAAGTAACGCAATTTAATGAACGACACAAAACAAAACAAGACAAGAATTTTTCGGCAATAAGCCTTCCTCAGCGACAAAACAATGAAAACAGTACAGACATTAACATGCACAATACCAAACTAGAGATGTTGTAGAATCTAGTGAAATAACTGAAAATACTGTAGGTTGTACCTACTTGGAGACTGACCTCAAAATATAAGCAGGCAAAATTTCTGAAAAAAGTTATTTGAAAAGTAAGTCAAATGTTAGGAGAGACACAGTTTTTCTTCTGTACTACCTAACACTTCAGACTTGAGATAAAATGAAGACAAATATGTGCTGGAAACATGGGAAAGATGATAATTCTCTGACTGAGCTATGTATAATGATTGTGCCTCAAATGATGTATAATGAATTGTGACTTGCCTATAAAATGATGTGCCTCAAATGATGTACCTATATAATTCAGCATCCGGACAATCGAATTTCACTATATAAGGAAATGGGGTTTGTGCAGGCTTGTCTTGAAGCTAGATAGGTAAAACTATATGTTTTTTGTAAACTAGAGATAATGAGGAATCTGAAAAAAATAATTACAAGACAGTACCCTGATGGCAGCTGAAGATATTCTTCACAGTGTAATCCAGAACATTGGTGAAAAGGTAATCCAAAACGTCAGCCACATTGTTTGAAACACCACAGTTTTCCTGCTTGAATGTCAAAACACTTGAAACTTGGGAGAAAACAAGAAGAATATGTCCTTGAAAGACACAGAACAAAGTTAGGGGGCCTTGGTCTTCTGTGGAAGGTTGAAAAGCACTTGGAGCAGAGTCCCACGTCACATCCAGAACATTCCCAGCCAGAGCGCACATGAGTAGGATGGCCAGCAGTACAGTTCCTCTTTCTTCAACTCCTTCACTCTCAGCATCTCTCCTCTGCAGTAGTGTTTGCTTTCCAGATTCTGGATCACACAAGAAAACATATATCCTAAGTCTTCTGTTCATTTCATTGTTTCATAATGGTGCAAGAGATGTTACAGAGAGCTTGACTCAGTTTCCACTAATTAGTCTGATTTTCAGAAAGAAAAAAAAATGACCAGCATTACTTATTCATTCTATGAAAAATGAAGTCATGCATAAAATCATAAATAAAGAATAAAATCTGAATCACTAGCATATAAGGAGGAGGGGGCAGGGCTATAGCTTTCATTGGAGGCACGCCCACTCGTGACACGCCCACACTGTTTCCAAACTAAAAAAAAAAACAAACAAAAGTTATAAATTGTTCTCTTCAAATCACCACTTTTATTGATCTCTAAAGTGCTTTCAAAACACCTACAATCACCCAGAAACGATCTTCTAGTTTGATCAGGCCAAAGCCTATCACTCCTGTAAGTAACCATGTACCCTGCCCTGCCCCTTCCGTCCCCCCTTCCTTCATGTGGCGGACCAACAAATGTAAAATAACCAATGACAGCACGCAGCATGTGTTCCATCACTCGACAAACAAAATAATCAAAGTTTATCCACTCACCTGCTTCGCTTTCGTTACTACAGCCTTCGGCAACTGATTGTTCACTCGTGCCACTTCCACGCAACTCCTGCTCGACGGTCGCTGATTTACTCATTATTTCAGTCAAAACGAAAAACTTCGAGATAACTGACTGACAAGGCTTGCCGGTGCACAATGGATACTAGCGAGTCGCGTGAACTGATCAACCCGGATGTTTAGCAGTGGTGGTATAACGGTTCTCGTCTGAGCCACGATCGTGGCCCAACGCAGTCGGGCGTTGTTTTCTGTGCTCTCTTTCTGCTTTTTCGTTATATTACAGGCATCGTCGAAGCAAACACTTCAAACAGATCATGTGATTTTAGATAGATCCTGTTCAACTTGTAGGACTGAGGTGGAGTGCTACTGACTGAAGTGAAATTCGTCAAGACTAGATCTCTAGCGGATGTTTTGCTCACGTTTTATGAATGCACAACATTTGTTGGGTTTACTTTAATTGTTTTAATCAAGATCAATGGCGAAAAAAAATAACCTTTTGAACTATACCATTTGGGCACCCACTATTTCTTTTTTTTTTTTTTTGAAGAAATCAATAAGGTGTCGATGTAAGGGCTTTCTGTTAGAGTAAAATGTAAACAAATAAACAAACCAACAAATCTTTATAAAATGGACACTGATAATAATAGTTTAGTCTGTACATTTAAACTTATAATCTGAGTTAGTAGTCAACCTGGCGTTCAGTTACTTCTGGTAGTGTGTGTGTGTGTGTGTGTGTGTGTGTGTGTGTGTGTGTGTGTGTGTGTGCAAAGGGGAGGATTGGGAGGGGGGGGGGGGGGGATAGAGAGAGAGAGAAAACCAGGTTAAGCGAATACTGTTTGACCTAATCTTACCAGAGCTTGTAAGTCCGTACTTCTCAGTTGCTCTCTCTCTCTCTCTCTCTCTCTCTCTCTGACAGAACTGACACTGAGGCCTCACCATGAACAGGTTAATAACTTACACTGTCTGGATTTCTATATGAAGCCTTAAAATATAAAAGCCAAAGACTGTCAGTAATGATGATGTTAATTTGATGACCTTTAATTAAACGAAAAAAAAAAGTTCATTTCAATATTTGCAGGGGAAAAGAGAATATCTGATTAAATGGAGTGGCTGGTCTTCTAAGTAAGTATTCTTTACAAAATAAGTGTATACCAGGTGATAATTTTAGACAGTTTTGTAGACAAAAAAAATGTTGAGTTCATACAGCAATGTAAACTGTGCTTTTGGGGGGGGGGGGGGGGGGGGGGGGGGGGGGGGGGGTGTTCCTACATGAATTAAGCCATTTTCCAATGACAATTTAGTGGTAGGTGAAATGTTATAGCACTTGATTTGTCATGTGTTGGTTTGTTGACCAGTGAACGTCCTTTCAAGCTGATGGGACAGTAATGATATTGTAATAAAAACATGTTCAACACACTGATTAGCAATCAATCATTCACACATAAACAGCCAGTGAACAACACAAATAAAACAAGAGAGAGAGAGAAGGAAGGGGAGTAAAATTGGGAGGTGGAAAGGATAGGACAGATGTATGGGGGAGTTGATGACAGTCACAGAGGCAGAGAGGTAATTGGTGGTCAGAAAGGGGAGGGTAATGGGGATGTCCTTGTGATTAGCTGCCAAGTTAACACATTCATAGTAATTCTTTAAAAATGATTTGGTAAAAATAGAGGCATAGACATTGAGATGATGTGATTGTCATCATTAAAGACCTTCATTCAACTAAAGTTCCTAAGGAATAATGTATTTGTCATTATTATCATAGACTTGATTCAACTTAAGTTCTTAGGGGGAAAGTATGAATTAAGCTTCAAGTTACAAAGGAAAACTTATGGAGATTTCAGATAAATAAGATACAAAAAAGAAGTTATTGCTTTTTATTTGTATATTTTAACCGAAGAGTTGAATTTTTCCCTCATTAAGTAAAAAACAAACAAAAAAACAAATATACAAATAGAAAACCTTTAATATTATAATATACTACAGTTTTTCTGTACATGATGTATTCATAATTTTGTTTTACTGTTTCTTGTTATAGTGTTTTCTCCTTTGTGGCACAGACATAATACCTGGGAACCAGAAGAAAATCTACAGAATGGATTTGATTGTGGTGCATCTACAAGGTAGGTAATTAATACTGAGTTGGTCTCGTGCATTATGAATCATTTTTTGAATGAGTATGATTTCTTATTGTTTGCAAATTGTAAGAATGAAACAAAGGTGAACTTATTAAGATGCTCTTAAGTTTTCAGAATGTGTGAATTGTTTTTATAAATGTATCTCAGGGGGTGGAAATTAGAATCCAATTGAGATTGATTAGAATGATTACAGGCTAAAATTCATCAACGTGACAGGGTTTATTCTTGTCAAAAATCCTTATGGGTCAATTGGTCCACTGAAGCAAAAAAAAAAATTGGGTCATTTGAAGGAACAGTAGGTTACCAGTCAAAAGAAGAAGAAGTGGCCTGACCGATTCAACAGTTACATTTAGTCATACAGTGCAAAATTAAGGAAATGATATTAAATCATATTTTGTGTGTTTATTTCTGAGTTCACCTTGTGTTTGTGTGTGTGTGTGTGTGTGTGTGTGTGTGTGTGTGTGTGTGTGTGTGTGTACACGTGTAATTGGAAAGAAAACTGTCATCCAGTCAGAGTCTCTGATATCCAACTGCTCTTCCCTTTCTTCAGTTCTTGAGCTTGTGTCTTCTGCTGGCATCACTTCACTTCCTTATTGTTATATCAGAAAAGTCACACAGGCTAGTATCCACATCAGTGTTCACTCTCATGAGCTGCTAGTAGTCTTTCTGAGAGGTGAGAGTCACTGAGAGGTGTGAGTGTTACATTTTTCCACATTGAAGGCCCTTTCACAGTCACAGGAGTAGTTAGGGTTGGTAAGGCCAAGAGAGTTCAAATCGAGCTGAAGCCACAGTATTGAGCAGGAGATGAACATGTGTCTTTGACTTCAGATCAGGAAATGTTTTATCCATGTTGATGATTCGTGAGTCACTGTGTGAGAATATGTATGGTGTGCGTGTGTGTGTGCGCGCGTGCGTGCGTGTGTGCATGCGTAGACAATTCACTTGGAAAGAAAACTGAAATCCAGCCTCCGGTACAGTATCCCACTGCTGTTCCCCTTCTTCAGTTGTTGATCTTGAGTCTTCTACTGCTGGTATCACTCCACTTTTGTACAGCAGCATTGAAGTCAAAGTCACACAAGCTACCCTCTTCAATTTTCACTCACATGAGCTGTTCACATCTGTCCAAGGAGAGTCTGTTTCTTAGAGGTGTAAGTGTCAGATTTTTGCACACTGAAGGCCCATCTTTCTAACACACCATGAAGGCTGGCGCAGTTGAATGCAAAAGCGATGCGCCCTTTGGCTTGAAGACGGAAAAGTATTGGGTCATTTTCAGCCTTGATGTGCCAATGGTGCGGGGCGCAGTCCAAAAATAAACCCTGATGTGAATTGTTATGATTAAAAGATCATCTGTATATTTTTTTCCTTTACAAAATCTTTAATAAATGACATGATTTATTTTGCACTTGTGAATTTCTTCTGTACCAAACCTTTGATACAATTACATGGTTAATTTTGCACTGCAGTTTGCTGTACTTAAGTGCATTATTGTGTGTGTGTGTGTGTGTGTGTGTGTGTGTGTGTGTGTGTGTGTGTGTGTGTGTGTGAAGTGTATGTTGGGCTCTTTTTTAATTTCTTTTGTGCAATAAATTCTACTTGGTGTTCTCCATTGAACCTTAGATTTCAGCCTTTTCAGCTAGAGGAGATGGAAACATCTCGGTAAGGATTTATGTAGGGAAAATTAGAATTTCAGTTTGCCTTTGGGAAAATAAGAATTCTAATGTTTACTAGTGGAATTATAAATTAGACTGAATTCTAATTTCCGATTTCACTTAAACATCATGGGTTTCTTTACAGATGTGTGTGTGTGTGTGTGTGTGTGTGTGTGTGTGTGTGTGTGTGTGTGTGTGTGTGTGTGTGTTTAAATACTATACATGTATATATTTCTATTGTTTGTGCTGTCTGGCCATTGATCCACGTACTGAAAGACTCAAAGATGTCAGTCATCATAGTGGAATAGGGATAACAAGATTGAGAAACATTGTTATAGATTGGAATGTTAGTTACTTCTCATTTCTTCAAGTGTGAAGTGTTGCACCTGTGTGTGTGTGTGTGTGTGTGTGTGTGTGTGTGTGTGTGTGTTGTGTCTGTGTGTGTTTGCTTGTGTCTGTGTGTCTGTGTTTGTTTGTGTCTGTGCGTAAATACTGTTGTCAGCCAGAGATGCTAGGTAAAAACAGACAGATGGTCCAGTGAGTGGCTTGGGCAAGTCTTCATGCTGATCTGTCTTGTGCTGATACCGTGATAGTACCTACACTGGCTGGGTCAGCTGTGAAGACGTGATTCTTGATTGCAGTCCTTCAGTTTGCTTCAGTTTATCTTCCCTGGGGTTAATCTTTATTATTATTATATTATTATATTATATTGGGTATTTGTATAGCGCATATCAATGGTCACAAACCAAGCTCTAAGCGCTTTGCAATAAACACACTACCTCACTCTCAATGGGATGCCTACCTGGGTAGAGCCGGCCGAAGAGCAGCCTACTGGCGCTCATTCAGTCGTTTCCCGTACCATTCAAATATGAGTCACTCATTTTCATTTATCTCATTTATTCCTCCAGTTTCTCACATAGGATGCATGCGATGTTTATACGTGTCCTCCATTTTCACACCGGTACACGATGGCACACAATAACAGTAAGTGACAATTTTTGTGGCTTAGTAATAAATACCAGGTGGCTGTCTTCAATCTACATCAATTTTACCAGGGCAGCGGGGAACCCCCCTGCTTTTTTCGATTTTCAACTGCCGTGGGTTCTTTAACATGTGCAGGGGGCCAGGAAGGCACACGGGTCTGACTCGCTTATAGTCCCCATCTGATGGACTTGACGTTCAGTTCAATTTGTCATTCAAACTGGGAAAGAAAGGGCGAAAAAGGCAGGGCTTGAACCCACGCACGTCTCACACGTTGGATTGGCAGGCGAACATCTTAACCACTCTGCCACCTTTCTTCCTACAATCTTTACTACAATGATATAAATACAACTCATAAACTTTGTCAGGCACCTTTATCTATTAATTGAGGCAGCTGTTGTTGAACACAACTTGAGGAAGAACTAGGATATGATCTTGAATGATCTACTTTTCTCTGGAAAACCAGAGGTCATGCTGAAGCAGAAGGGCTGCACTTCTTGTGATCATGCAGGCATAAGTCTAGTGCCTTATCCACGGCATCTCAAGCATTTAGTATTGAGAAAAAGGGTGTTTTTTTTTTTTTCAAGTTTGATTTTTTTTTATGTTTAGCACCCATGTAAAGCGATTGGATGCTGGTCATCATATTTAACAGTTATTTAGTCAAAGGTGAGCACACAAGCAAACACTCCAAGAGTGCAGTATATTTTGTCATCACAGACACATGTGTTAGATTTGTATAAAACTGGTATTACATGTTACTTTTAAAGGTCATTTTAAAAAAAATAATTCTTTTGTTGTCTCAGTTCTTCAGTTCCACCTACTCCTGCAAAGGATGTGCCCTTGATACAGCTGTTAAAGAAAGGACAAATGTGTGTGAAGCTTCATCCAGCCTTGTGCCTGACAGTCCTTCCTTGATGGTGGCAACTGAAAGGGAACTTGCATCACAGGTAAGAAAAAGAAAACAAACTTTAAAATAAAGATATAAAGTATACAATATATTTTTCAGAAATTGTTCATGTTTCATTTTGAGGCCAAGATATGAGCATAATGTCAGTGCTATTATGCACTCTTCTGTGATATACACGGTATAACAGCTAATTGTTTCCAAGTTATATGTTATATAAATCATATAGTTATATGCGCATGACAGTTGATGAAACTTTAATGTCAGTTTGTTTTTTTTTTATTTTGCAATTCATGCACAGTTTTCTAATCATATAATACACATTTTTAACATCTATTTTTTCTGATCTCTTGTTTTAAACAGAGAAAGGCATATACCAGCAGTTCCTCATCAGCTGAGAGCAACTTTTTACAGAAAAGGTAAGCGGATGAAAAATCAGTCAACATTTTATGAGAAGTTTGTTGCTATGATATGCGTAAGTTCTTTTTTTCAAAAAAAAATTTTTTAAGAACATACAGTTGTCAATTACATTTACCCACTTCTAGCTTAATGCTAATCAGGCAACAAGTGTCAGCAAAGTTGCACTCTTAAGTTTTCCACTGCCTTTGGTAGAAAAGGTATGGACTGCATTACACAATTTACAGCTGTTTGAAGACAGGATTACCTGTTGTTCATACAGATTTGGCCCATTGATGATTCCTTAGTCATTACACATGTACAGTAGGCCACACAATTACAGCTGCTTTTACCATAGATTTTTTTTTTTCTATATGCTCTGCCTTTCTTCTGATAAACTTTGAGAATCTTTTTTTTCTAGAAATAGTCAATTGGTAATGTCAAGAAGGTAATGTCTTGGAGTCATTGTTGACCTAAAAAAAGTTGTTGTTGGTTTTTTTTTATGCTGTCTCAGGTTTTGTGCCACCCCAGTGGCACTGGGCCCACACTGCTCATTATGAATTTCCATAGTCACCTCTCTGATTGTTCAGCCAAACTCGCGGCACAGCAGCACACAGGGCGCTGTCAGTGTAATGTTCTTAAGAGGCAACCCACCAGAGGAGGCACTGCACTTCTGCTTAGCCACTTTGGTGGAGTGCAGTGGTGCCTAATCTGAACTGACATACTAAGCCAGCTTCTAATGACAATAAAAGCTTAGTCATGGAGCCAGTGTGAGTGAGGCCCCCTCCGAAGTCACCACCATGTCCGTCCAGCGACAGTCCCCATGAACTTGCGGACACAAGTAACTGCGACATAACTCACCAACGGCACAGCTGAGAGAGGAAACTGAAAGTGAGATCACAATGATAGGAGGGCTTGGATGGGCACAGTACCTGAGACAATTTTTTTTTCATTTTACTGATTAATGAGGAAGAGGATGATATAGATGATGCTACAGAGTTCCATTTCAGTCTGAGATTATATGACAGGAATGTTTTGTATGCTTCCTTTATATCCCAACCAGCCCGGAAAAATACAGACACCTGCAGAGTTGATGGTGAAATTTGAGCTACACTCTCAGGAACGCATCTATCAAAAAAAAAAAAAATAAAAAAAAACTGCATCAATCAAGTGGATGAGACTCGACTGTGTGGTCCCAGTCTTCCCAACTGAGTTTGTAGCAGACTCGCACTCTGAGTAGGAGCCGATTAGGTCAGAAAAAACCCCACATGACTGGTGGGATTCAAACCCCTTACCTCCATGACGGTTATCTGTGATGTTAACCACTAGGCCACAGTGGACAGTACTTTTTCAAAAAAAAAAGTCAAGGTAAACTTTTTAACATTAAAACAGTCTGCACTGAATTATCAGAACTGTGAATGTAATAGTCTACATCTATAAATCACTCTGGAAGGACAAGTGTTACAGCATTCCTGCAAATTGAAAATTTACCAAAGGGAAATGGCGTGGCTGGCTGACCTCTTGAACTGAAAATATCATTGTCAGCATTTGAAGGTCAATTCGAAAATTTGTTTGTGGCATTCTGTGTATTGTGAGTTGATGAACAGACACCTCCCCCACCACACTCTTCACACTACAACTGATGAAATGGGCTTCAGTTTGAACCCAGATCTGGTTGAGATTTTTTCCTACTTCACAAGACCTTCAGTGGTGATCTTGGCACTAGTAATTCAGATGAGATGATAAACAAGGTCCTTGGAGCAGTATACACTTACTGCATGGAAAAGAATTAATGGCAGCAGCAAAGAAGTTGTCATTGGCAAAGTTCTGTAAAAAAAAAAAAAAAAAAAAAAAAAAAAAAACTCTGTGTAATAAGGAAAGCAGGCGCTGTTCTAAGGTCACACACTGACTGTGTGTGAGAGCAGACAGAATGCCACATGGAGTACTAGTTCATTGTGACTAAATATGCAATGGAGTGCTATCCAATCCAGTCTTATTAACGTTATTGTATTTCATAATGGGATGAAAAATTGCATACTTCAAACAAGTTTACTCCTAAAAGCTGAACTGCACTGTCATCTTTTAATTCTGACCTGAAATATGTCTTAGTTTATGAGATTATAATATTGTACACTATATTTTGTGGTGTATTTAGCCCTTTTATTCTTGTTTTCTTTATCTGTATTGGAAGGGTGAATGATACCATTGATGATTTGTTCATTATTCATTTTTTGCTTGAATGGAAATGAAAGGTGGTAGAGATTATGCTTAAATTTACATTGGCACACTGGATTTGTGTATATTTCAGCTCTGATCTTCTTCCACATTGTACCAGTAATCTGGATGAAACTGACAGTGACAAGGAGAGTCTTCTTTGTGAAGAGGACTTGCTGTCCAGTGGTGATGATTGGAAGCCAGAGGTATGTGGGAGGATTCATGTTATACTTCACTTAACTGTATGAACATGCAAGTTAAAGGTTTGAAATTGTGCTCTGTCTTTGACTTTCAGCATTGCAACCTGTGCAGTGTGAAAAAAGGATGATGCAGACTGAAAGATGTTTAGCTGTATCCGATTATGATAATGTGTTCTAGGATAGGAATAAGAAATGTAGCATTTGTTTTTCTTCCAAATTAAACAAGTCACAAATCTCCAGGTTCTAATATGTGTTACTGAAATAGCCAGCTTGAAAACGAAGGATATAGTAATGGCCAGTAATTATCTGAAAATGTGCTCAACCAAGCTGCATTGCTAAAGCTTTAGAATAATGACATGTGTGATGGTGTGGAGGGGTAAGGGGTGTGCAGGTGAAGACAGGCAGATGGTGATATGTGCAGGAACCAAGGGACAGCAGCCAGTTGTGATGGTGTCCCTGAGGGGGGGTAAGGGGTGTGCAGGTGAAGACAGGCAGATGGTGATATGCGCAGGAACCAAGGGACAGCAGCCAGTCAAGAAGACACAGAGACGATGTGGAGTTTTTCTCCTTTTATTGCCCTTCCATGATAAGCTCAACCCAGGCACACTGCCCTGGGAACTCTTCTCTCTCTCTCTCTTAGCACCCAGCGCACTGAGCACTCTCACACGCCGATCGCTCACTCGCGGACCACACTCTGGACGACACTCTCCTCCGGGGAACACTGATCTTTGGGGAACACTGATCTCACTCACGCCGCGCGCCTCACTTATCTACAGCTTTACTGGACCGCAAAGCCGGCAACGCAGCGCCGCAGGCAAAGTGAGCCTCGCGAGACAGCAAATGATAAAATTTGTGCTACCTGTCGCAGCTTCTGCGTTGTCTAGCTCGCCGTACACTCAAAGTATCCAAACATATTAGACATCAATCAATGAAAACCTCAGAACCCAAGGAATAAAATGCACTAAGTCATATTCGACATTTCTGTGGCTGTGTAAAGCTATTGGCAATTAAAGTCCGAGAATGAAACCACTTTTAACGAGCTTACATCATATTTTCCCTTATTTCGATGAAAAAAAAGCAAACTGCGTGAAATAATTTTATAATGACTGAAAAGCTGGCACTTCGCTCTTTTTATACATATAAATTTCATTATCCAAGATGCCGTCCAAGCGGAGAACTTTGCGTTTAAAATTGATAGAAAACACAACTTGCCTTATCGTCACATGGCCGTCGCCATGTGCTTTTAACACGATTTTCGATAAAATGTTATTCCGTTAGAATGGTCCATCGGATGATAATTTTTACATATTTTCGGCTGCTTGTATATAGAAACGAAGTTATTAAAAGATTTCGATAGGAAGTCCGAATTTCATAAAACAACAATTTAGATCAGAACTCAGACAATGAACAAAGAAGGCGACTCGCTCAGGAGACCGGCGCCGTCAGTCATTTCGTATAGTCGCATGCTTGTACAGAAAAGATCATAGCCATGCGATATACGAAATGAGAGCTTATGGACTTTACTTTCAATGCGCATTCATGGATTCTTTGGATTCTCTCATACTTTTTGTGAAATCAAGAATTATTTACGGTTTGTTCGTCGAACAATTCAAATGGCGCCAAAATTAATTTGGTTGAAATACCAGTTTTAGGGA
>JADBJO010019862.1:5000-32421 GCA_016801955.1 Conus betulinus | reverse complement strand
CCCCCCCCCCCAACCAACTTTGCATTTGCCCCTGACTCAGTTCCTCCGTATAGCAGCTGTTTCGGTAGTCGACCTATCTGGCATTCTGACGATGTGGGCCAGACCATCTGGCTCTCGGGATTTCTGAAGGTGAGTGTAGATGCTGGGGAGGCTGGCCCTTTCCAAGACATCAGTGTCTGGGACTTTGTCCTGCCACTTGATGTCTAGGAGTCGCGGAGACAGCTGGTGAAAATGGTGTCGAGCTGTTTGGCGTGTCTGCTGTAGACAGTCCAGGTCTCATTGGCTTAGAGGAGAGTGGTTATTACCACCGCATGGAAGACCTTCAGCTTGGTGGTAAAGACTTAGTCCTCTCTGCTCCCCAGACATTTTCACGGAGTCCTCCCAAACACGGAGCTGACTTTGGGCAATCCTGTTCCTGACCTCTGCGTCAGTGTTCACAGCGCGTGAGAGTGTGCTGCCCAGATAGGCGAAATTTGTCAAACTGCCACTGCCTGTACGTACTGCCCTTTTAACGTGATGTGCGGGTTCCTGTGGTAAGGTTTACCTGGCGCAGGCTGATACATCACTTCGGTCTTTTTGGTGCTGATTGTGAGACCGAGTGTTTGTCGCACGCTCATGAGAGACAGTCCATTTTGTGGTTTTTGCATCATATGCTCTGTGCTGGCATTGAGGGCGCAGTCATCAGCAAACAAGAAGTCCCTGATGACGGTCTCTTTCATCTTTGTAACAGCCTGCAGTCGCCTGAGGTTCAACAGCCCACCGTCAGTTCTGTATCTCATATGTATACCTTCCTGGCAGTCACGGAAGGCATCAGTCAGCATGGCAGAGAAGACCATGCTGAAGAGTGTAGGGGCGAGAACGCAACCTTGCTTTACGCCGTTGGTCAGTGGAAAGGCTTCTAACTCGTCTCCATCATCCAGTACTTTCACCATCATGCCGTCGTGGAAACTGTCGGACGATCGTAATGAACCTGCTGGGACAGCCAAAATTTCTCCATGATCTTCCACAAGCCATCTTTGCTGACCGTACCGAAGGCCTTGGTCAGATCGACAAAGGTCACAAACAGATCGCTCTGCTGCTCTTGGCATTTTTCCTGGAGCTGTCGTGCAGCAAACATCATGTCTGCAGTTCCACGTTCTGCACGAAAGCCACACTGGCTTTCTGGGAGGAGACGGTTGAGCAGGGACACGAGCCGAGATCTTCCCGGCTATGGACAAAAGAGAGATGCCCCGGTGATTGTCGCAGGACAGGTGGTTGCCTTTTCTCTTGTAGATGTGGAGAATGTGGCTAAGCCATGTATGGAGGCCCCCCCAGGACAACACCCACAAACCAGACCATCAAGACTGTGGGTTCCAGCACAGCGGTCTAAGCAGCCTCACGAGGCTCCTCGTTCCTACACATTTACCAGAGCAGCCGTAGGGGCAGAACGTGCGGTTTCCACGGGGAAAAAATTTATCGGTGGTTGTAAGGTGATTTGAAATATTCCAGCTGAATGCAGTGTCTGTATTTGTGCTTATCAGTGAGCTCGAGGTCATATTTACTATACACGGTATTCCAGACATTCCTGTGACTGATAATGGACCTCAGTTTGACTGTATAGAGGTCAGACACTTTGCTCTCCAACATGACATCATACATCAAACAAACCGTCTTCACTTTACTTAAGCAAATGAAGAGGCGGAAAATGGTGTGAAGAAGATGGCGAAGCGTTTTCTTCGACAAGAGGCAGTTGATCTGGCATCACTGACTTACAGGAAATCTAATGGTAACATTGGTATCAGTTCAGCAGCTGCTGTCACAAGAAGGCAGCTTGGTACTACACTTCCAGTATTACCCAGCAACCCATTGCCGAAGCCACTTAGTGGTGCTGTTATGGTGCCGGATGAAAAAACAAAAAAGGACAAAGAAGCCATTTTTGCCTAGCACATTTCCGCTCAGTTCTGTCCATTCTTTTAGAATGTGACACAGCCTAAAGAGAATGGACTGAACTAGGAGAAAATATTTTTCAAAAACATTCAAATAAAACCCCGCGAAGAAGGTAGGACAAGAAAAAGAACAAGACAAAGCATTGGACGCCTTTCGAACAAACGGTCTTTATTTCTTTAAACACACACAAAAAAATTGCAAGACGGACGATTTATTTTTGTTGTAAACTTGCATGTGTGTGTGTGTGTGTGTGTGTGTGTGTGTGTGTGTGTGTGTGTGTGTGTGTGTGTGTGTGTGTGTGTGTGTGTGTGTGTGTGTGTGTGTGGTGTGTGTGTGTGTGTGTTGTGTTGTGTTGTGTTGTGTTGTTTTTGTGTTGCTGGTAGACAGAAAAGAAAACTACTTTTTTATTTTAATTTTTTTGTTGGTTTCTCACTTTCCTTTACTTCCCTTCCCTCTCTGTAACAATCTCTCAAATAAGAGGTAATGTTCGTCTCTCTTGTTTTGCTACAGGTATGAAAACAAACCTGAGAGTAGAGAAGATTGTAACTCATTCCACCTGTTCTTTTCCTCCTGTCTTTTCAGTGGGTTTTGTTCCTAATATTTTTGACAAACTTACGACAGACTACACGGAGTTCATCCTTTATCTCAACTGAAAGCTGGAAATTCATTTTTGATTCAGATCTGGCAATCTCTGCATCGAGTGCAACCTGTACACCAAGAACGATCTCTACAATCAAAAGCAATCTACATCAATAGCTATCTCCAACATCAAGAGCAATCTCTACAGCATGGAACCTCTATACCAAGAGCTGAACCCGTTTTTATGAGAATTTCCCGCCCTACCTACCAATATTGCGTGATCTCAACATTAAGAAGAACCTCATATTCCCAACCCCCATCACAAGCTTTAAGATATATTTCCACACTCAACGAGCAATCTCTACATCACCAGAGCAACCATGCATACCAGCAATTTCTACATCAAAATAACCTCTACATAGAAGCAATCTTCACATTTCAAGATAACTCTACCAGCACGACGCAATCCGCATCCCAGGAACTTCTACATCAAGAAACAAGTCAGGGCTAATCCCCGTTGCGCACGGAACAACCGGAACTAGAATTGGAGGAAAACACAATTCACCAGCGGAATTCCATCCCCCCTGTGTCCCAAAAATTTTTTTTTTTCTTTCATTCCTTTTTCCTCTGTCTTGTTTGGGCTATTTTTATAATTGATCACGACACTCAAATGAGTTTATTCGGTTTTTCCCCCCCACCTCAGCACTACCCAGACCTCCCCCCCAACTCCAGCATACCCGCCCCGCCCCCCCCCCCACACCACCCCCCCCCCCGCACCTCCCCCAGACAGATCCCCCAAAATCCTTCCCAACCTTCATTTTCTTCTTGTATGTTCCATTCTACCCCTTACTTATTCCCTTTTTCCTGTCTTCTCTCTCTTTCTTCCCCCCCCCACTCTTCCTCTCTATTTCTATTTTTCTCATTTCTTCGCTTCTCTCCTCCTCTCCCTCTTTTTACACAAAACACAACACACCCACACCACAATCACACATCACCACATTCACACTATCACATACCACCCAACACACACACACAAACCACACCCCAGCTTTTTTACGCCGTTGTCGCCGTCTTTCCCAGCAAGCAACACCCCATATTTTCCGCAACCGAGCGGCTCATTTTACAGGGATGTTATTGTTGCAAGATAAAATTTCATTAAGACCAACTCACTTATTTGACCCCTTGTTTGGAAGTGAGACCCTCTTAGAGTCTCGGCTATCATTGAGCCACCAACACACCTGCAATAATCGAACATTTTGACTTCCACCAGGATGTTAGGGAAAATGAGTCTTCAACCTTAGTCTTGTCACACGTGCAACCCAATTTGTTAATTAGTACCCCCCGTCACACACGGTACAAAGCAAGTGTCCTCGACCCCCCTTCCCAAGGACCTCTTCAACAGGCTCCTTCTCAAATTTCTAATTTCAGATTTCCTCTTTCCGCGCCAGTCACTGTTGGTTTGACAGTCAAGCAGACAAATTCAGACATTTAAAAACACAAACTCTTCCTCAGACTGACAGGAATTGGACGGTAGCTCTGACAAACACCAGCACCCCACCCTACTTGTTTGTTTTACGTCTTTTTTTCTCCCATGTTAAATTTCACCATGCCCTTCTTTCCTCTGCCTATCCTATCTCCCTCTCTCTCTTCTCCTCTCGCCTCTTCGCTCATCTCTCTCTCGTCACTCCTCTCCCTCTCTCTCTGAAGTGTGTGTCGTGTTGGTGTGTGTGTGTGCCCCCCCATGTGTGTGTGTGTGTTTGCGTGTGTGTGTTTGTCTGGGTTGTGGTGTTAGCAGTGTCTCGGTCTGTCTCGCTGTATATACTATCTGTCTATTTTATCTTACCTTATAGCGCTGTCATCGGTTTTTATCCTTTGGCACTTGCAAAAAGTTTGTACAATGTGACCGAACATACCTACCCGTTATTATACTAGAAAATAAAAAAAAAATGGGATCATGCGCTTGGCGAGTTACATATAGGTATTTTGTGTGTATAATGATGTGGTGGTAGTATATGGTTTACCTATATCTATCTTTCCACCTATCTATCTAATGACTTCTATATATCTATCTTCCATCTTTATCATCTTCTATATATATCATATCTATCCTATTATCTATATGGTCTGTCTACGTTTGTGTGTTCTTTGTGCGGGCATGTTTGCGAGAGTTGCTGGTGTGTGTCTCATTTGTGCTGGCTTTCTTGTCGTGTTTCCTGTGTGTTGTGCTGTGTGTGTGTGCCTCTATCCCCCGCTGGTTGTGTGTAAGTCCCGTTGAGGCCGTCCGCGGCGCGTTAGATGTTGTGGCCGCTGCTTGTGTGTGCTGTGGCTAAGTGTGGCGCAGCGCCACCTGCCTGTTTTGTGCGCCTTGTTTTTTTTTTTCACTGTGCCCTGCATTGTTTGTGTGTGTGTTGTGTGTGTGTGCGGTATTGTGTGTGTGTCGTGTTGTATTTTTTTTGTTTTGTTCGTGCTTGTTTCCCCTTTGTGTGTGTATGTGTGTGGCCCCCTTATCCCTGGGGTGGGGGTTTATGTGTGTGTGTGCTGTGTGTGGGCGCCCCCCTTCTCTTTTTCCGTCCTCTTGGGGTTTTTTTTTCCGCTGGTGGTGTTGTTGGGTGTGTGTGGGTGGTGTGCTGCTGTAAATGTCGCATTTAGGGTTCGGCGGGTCTTGAGTCAGCTTTGCATGGTGCATTCATTCGCACCTGTACGCTCATCAGACAAGGCGCATGTGTGGGAAAGTGAGTCAGTGTGTGTGCCTGTGTGACTGTTGTGTCGCCCTGTCCCCCCCCACGCCCTGTGTGTGTGTGGCCCCGACTTTTCGGTGTTCCTGGGTCTCCCCCTGTCCTTTTTCTGCTGTCGTGTTGTCGTGGGAAATACAACATGTATTCTCTCCTATACTCTATCCTATCTCTCCTATCTCTACTTCTTCTACCTCAGACTTCGCGTCAAGTATCTGCTCGATATCTCTACAAACCACATTCGTACTCGCTCGCGCGCCCCGTTTTCTTGTCTTTGTTCTGCTGTGTGTTGTAGTGTGTGTTTTTTTTTGTGTGTGTGCTTGTGGTGTGTGTGGTGTTGTGTGTGTGTGGTGTGTGTGGTGTAAGCGTCTCCCGCCTCCGTCCTTTTCCATGAGCATGCGCGCTGACTGAGTGCCTGTGGGCCCCCTGTGTGTCGTGTGGCGTTGTCTTTCTGCGTGTTTTTGCCTGCCCTGTGTTACTGTGCTGCTGTCTGTTGTTGTCCCTGTGTGTTGTTCCTCGGCTGCTGTGTGCGCTGTGCTGGTGTGTCGTGCGGTGTGTAGTGTGTGTCCGTGTGTGAGCCCAGCTCGTCCTGTGTGCGTGCTGCCTCGTATGTCCGGTTCCCTCGCTGTATGCCGCTCCGTGTCCTCGGTTGTCACCCCTGTGCCCCCCTGTGCATTTGTCCGTCTCGGCGCATAGCAGTTTTGTGGTCGAGCAAAGCTGCGTGTACCCAGCGCGTGACGGTTTGGCTTTTGGTGCTGCCAGCGTGTATGGATTTGCAGCACCGACCCAATCAAATGACGTATCCCTCTGGTCGGGAAGTACTCAAGCTGTGTTGTGTGTCGTGTCTGTCCGTGTGTCCGTCGCGGTGTGGGGGTGTGTGTGTGTGTGTCGTGTGTCCGGTTCGTGTGTCACGTCGACTTGAATTATCTTCTTTTTCAGTATCTCACGTCCACATCAGCCAAGCCCACGAGAGAGACGACCCGAGGATGACCCCCCCGGATCACGCAGAGCCTCGGCAACGAGCCTTGCCGCCCCCCGAGAGAGAGGTTGCCCCGACCGCTTTCGAAGCCGTAGTTTCCCCGCACTCCCCCAAAGCTGCGGAAGAGCCCCCCTGGAGACTGACCCGAGCCCCCCCCCGTGACGGATTGAGAGCGAGATTCTTGTTGGCACGTTTTGAGAGAGTCTGGATTTATCCATTGCGCTGACGCTCACGAAACAGTAACAAAAAAAGCGCGTCATATAATCATATTGAAATTTTTTTTTTACCTTACCACCTCCCTTTTCTGAGCACAAGAACTTACTCGCCAGCAACGATAGTCGATCCTAGGAACTTCCCTTCTGCTTCGTTTTGTAACTATATAATTCAGCCCCGTTCTTTCTCTCTTGTTACTCCCCTTCCCCTCACTGAACATTGAGATTTAAGTTAGTGCCCTGTGAAAACTTACCCCCACCACCTGTGGACTGCCCCATCCGAATCGTGTAGGACCTATGAAAAGGGGCGGCCACCTCTCTCTTATGTCAAAGTGAGTTCGAATCTACTTTTTGACCGACAATGTGCTTTTTTTTGTCCATTTCCACTACTAGACGATTCTACTTTTTGAACACCACACCATCCACACCACCCACCACACACACACACCACAACACACAACACACACACACAATGCACGTGTATACACACTCTCTTTCTGACTCTTCTCTTTTCCCTCTCTCTCTTATCTCTCTCTCCTCTTCATGATCATGTGCCAAAACCAGTCCTTGCCCGGTGTGATGGGTATTTGGGGCCGGCCCGTGTTGATTTCGGCGTTGTTTGTTTTTTTGTTTTAATTGTTCTATTGGTCTTAGGTTATTCCTCTTGGGTCTTTTGGCGGCTTGGTATGGTCCTACGCCCGGGACGTTGGCTTATCAGTTATTATAATTCTTTTTTTGGTCCGGGCCCTTTTGCGTTCCGGTTATTTATTCTCGGCCGTCTTTTTTTATTTGGTTTTATTTTTAGGTTATTTTTTTGTTGGTATCTTAGCCTATTATTTATAACAGGAACAAGCGCAAGAGACGCAATTTCAGAGAAGAAGAACGAAATACGCTGAAGATAGAAGTGAAATTTCCAAGACAAAGATATAAATGATTATACTGCCATGTCCGAGATAGATTAGGCTTCCCGAGCCCTTACGCGGTCCCCCCCCCCCGCTTGGGGGAGGGAGGCTAAAACAGATATCCTCCGTCACCAAGAGCACGGCGGGCCGTTTTTGTTATTGTGGCGTTCCTCTGTTAAACACTATTTGTAACCCCCATTCCAGATCCCTCCGCTCCCTCTTCGCGACATTGCAGGCTCATGTCTTTTGATTTTTATAAACCTAAATAAAAACACCAACACCCGAAAAATTGCAAGCGAAAGAGCGACAGGGTGTGTGTGGTGTGGTTTCTGCGTATAGGACGGGCTACCTCTACAACATGGGTTTTCAAACCTCCGGCCTTTTTACCCAAACCCCCAGCCACTTGTGTTTGTACTGAAACCAGCAGAATACATATCGTACCTCTCTCTCTGGTATTACCCAAACTACGCGTTTTGAACGGGTTTTGCCCTCGCACAGATGTCAAAATCATTCCTAGGGAAAATGAATTTTCGACACACGCAAATTACCACTAAGGTGATCATTCTAGTCGTTCACAATAATTTTTTTTATAAGTCACTTAAAATTATACGGATTTTTTTTTTTTTTCATGCAATCAACACCGAAACAAAGGACACGCCGCCTGCACAAGGAACGGAATAAGTTTGGTTTGCGTGCTCCCGTGGTACGTACTTTCCCAAATACGAATAAAATATACACAACGTCCTCGAAGACTTTCGTCTTTGTTAGTAGCATAACACTGATCTTGACCGGCCAGATTAGAAGGATTCTTTAAGTTTTACACCGGGCCCTGAGTAAGACATAAACATTTCAATTCTGTTCTGTTTTTGTATGCTTTTTCGACACTATACGTTACTTCTTGTGTAATTAGGGCTCTAATCTGATTTTTACGAACTGTGCTATTATCTTGTACCCTGTGCTACGATCTTTACAGAAGGAGGATCGAGCATTGCATGTTACGGTTGTCTCCACTGCCAAAGATTGCCGTCCTTTTTTGTTTTCTTAGGTTCTTTTTACTTTTCGTTGACCCTCTAACGAGGAGAACATCGGTCTTTACCAACATATACGACTAATGAGAAGCGGATTCATATTTGATCTTCAGCTGCAACCACATACCGCCACTCTTTTCACCCCCTGACGGTCGTTGCCCCTCCACCTCCTTTTTTTTGCGCTCCTGAACCCCACCTCCTCTCTCTCATCTCTCACTCCGCCTCGATCTCTCTCCTCCCCTCATTCTCTCTTACTCTCTATCTCTCTCTTATCTTTTTCCCCCCCTTTTCCCACCCCCCCCCCCCCCCCCTCTCTCTCATCCCTCTTCCTCTCCCCCCCTCGCTCGCTCCCATCTCTCTGCTTCTCTATCTCTATGGGGTGGTTTATGAAATAACTACGCAAAACGCCGTTTAGCATATTAAGAAAAGTATTCATCCGATTACAATTTTCACATATTTCCAGATCACTATCCAAGACAAAATAAGTACCTATAAGCTAACCTCCACATACCAGCACGGTTCCTAGCCAAAATGCCATGGACCTCACCCCATATCTAGCGGCTTCTCCTTCAAAAAGATTACAGGGGATTCCATACAACACCAGCAAAGATCGACACTGTACTGGAGGTCCTCCCAGTGGTCTAATGATTGCAATAGAGGAGAATGGTACTGGAAAAATCGTCAGTTCTGCTTTGTTCATGCGTGTTTTGGTACATTGGTAATCTGATGAATTGTTAATTATCATGCGGCGTTTAGGGCCGCTCGTCGGCGGATAAATTGCTCACCGGACAGCCAATGGCTTCCTGTGTCAGACTTGACGATTGCTATAAACACCCGGTCCCTACCCTGTGGGCGGGACGAAAGGTCATCAACTTTGACACTGTACGTCACTCACGTGCTGGCGTGTTAAGGATTATCTGGGTAATGCACAGTTCAGCAGTATGTCCAGCCTGGTCATGGTTGTCTTGACAGTTCCAAGGGGCAGGTTTCTGTGTGTGGCCTCATCGTGTGAACATTGTGTGTACTCGACGTAAAAAGTGTCATCCAGCATCTCATCACCACTGCCAGTGCTGGTCTGTATGATTCATGCTCATACTAGTTGTACGGCTATCAGTACATCATGCAACTTATGATGGGCACACAACACCAGATGCCACATTGCATTTCAAAGTTATCAAACATTCTGCTCAATTTTGGGTGAAGGGGGATTTAATTGTGTTCTGTGTTGTTCCTTGTAATTTTTGTACTGTCAGCAAATGTGGTTTTCTGGTTTGCGAATCTCGCATTTCAGTGAAGGACAGGTAACACTGAGATTTTCCGGCACAAAAGTAGAACACAGTTGAAACAAAACCGCAAGGCATCAAGCGTCCTCTACAACTTCCCTATGACAGTTATCGTTCTGTAATCGGTTGCATCATACTGCTGACCCACACTTCCCATGATGACCTTATTCAATACGTTCGTCCGTTGACGAGGGAGAGGCTCAAAGGGATGAACAATCCCGACGTTTCCATTATTTTCTGTTTACGATTTGTTCCTCATTTTTAGGCCTTGTCTAATTTTTGCATGGAACTTCTACCTTTATGTTTGACAGGGAGGAAGGTTAGTTTAGAAGAAGAGTTCGTTGAGCATTTCTTTTCAGTTGTTTGTGGGATTTTATAAATCTTCGACCCCTCGACGTTCAGATCCACCAGAGAAGGACAGCAGTTAGTGGATGGATAACATTCAATAACTCTTCAGAAGGAGTCTTCGGAAATGGGAGAGCAATGACGACTTCTGAAGAGGTCAAGTCTTTAACAAATCAATAGTAATGTTTGTGTGTTTCGGTATTTTGTTGTTTGCTGTTGGGGATGATGTCGTTGTGTTGCATGTTGTTGTTGTTGTTGTTGTTGTTTTGGGGGGGGTGGGGCGGCAGGATTATTGTAATTGAAACGAATAATAATTTAGTACCCTGTAAAAGCCTATGAAATGGACTCCATCTGTCAGGCGTTGAATCCGAAGAGCAGACGTGGGCGACGTACTAGCATTCAGTGACAGCAAATACACAAAAATTACCAATTCCGTCCTTTTTGTTACTGAATTGCAAGAGTACGTTTTTAAGATGAGCTACAATTACTTTGCTTCTTCGTTGCAGATGTGGGCGGCTTTTTTAGACAAATGTCGCCAGCAATTAGGACAAGCTGTCGTTGGTTTTGAATGAGAATGAAATTTACTGTCCATGAGAAACCTGTCTTACTTCCTTTTGTCGCTGTCTTCATCTCAATGCCCGGTTTGTAAAAGGCAAGTATTCACACACTGGATCTTCTTTCGCAGCCCAGACAGGGCACAATCCTCCGGGGCGAGCACGTCAACAGAGACGGCCCACGTGATGCTGACTCTGCGGACACTGTGGTGATGATAAGAGGGGATTCACGTACGTCAAGACACCACGGGTAAACCCCCCTTCTGGAGACAGTAACAGCTAGTTGTGGAGCCCAGCATAAAACCAGCGTCCCCTTTGGGATGGGTTTGTAAACCTAAAGAAAAAACACCCCCCCCCGCAGCGTACCTGAAATGCAAAGGCTGCAGAGCAATGTTCACTGCTGAGATCTGTTCAACTGTGGATGAACCATTTGGAAGTTCCTCTCTCAGCTATCTAAAGAGATTTCAAACAAATCCACCAATGCGTATCATTCACTCAAACGTACACCAATCATGTCAGTCGCGCCCTCAGTTGCAGAACTGACTCAATAAAGACAATACAGTGACAAGGTTACTTGGAACATGTGTATACAGATGCTTATTAAAAAAAAAAAAAAATTCTGAGATGCCATTACAAAGAAAACTCCATTTCCAGTCTCTATTTTAGCAATTTCAATGTCTATTGCTATGGACTACATTTTACCTGATATTTCTGTTCCAGATTTTTTCGCCCTTAGATGTCCCCCCCCCCCCCCCCCCCCCCCCCCCCCCCCCCCCCCCCCCCCTGTGAAGTTTAGGTGTCTTACCGAAAGATTAAGTCAGTGAATTACTTGAGTTTTTTTAACTGGTAGTATGTTTTTTGGCATGACAGATAAAATGTCCAGGACAGGCACAAGTGTATACTGAATAGGATCAGGTTCTGTTTTTCCAGGTAATACTTTCGTGAAATTGAAATTAGAGAGAGGAACAGTTTCATCTTTGCTGTCAGACTCAATAGTCAGAAGGTGACAGAGATGAGGACCGAGGACTCTAGATCTTCTTCAACGTCGAAGGCCTTTTATTGTTCCATATGTTCAGGGTCACATGACATAGATTGGAACGTACAAAAGCAGGTGGCCATAGGTTCGTGATGTTGCTTAGTGATGCTCTGGCCTCGAAAAATCTTGCACTTGTTTGCAGAGGTAGACATGGGTATCTACCCGAATGTTATGGTCAGTCGCCTAGGCTATCTTTCTTGCCCGTGGCGTTGCTTGAGCTGGTCTTCTGCCTCCTGATGAGCTTCTTCATATGGTGTTTATGCTGTCAAAACCTGGTCCACCCAGATTGGTAGTGCCTGTTCAGTACTGCGTCCCAGAACGTCAATGACAGGCACCCCAGCCTAGCCTGACCACCAAGCAACCGGAAGTGATGGACAAACCCTGTAGAGGCGTGTAGGGGTGTTGTAGGCCTAGATCTATTGTGCTAAAACACTAGTAATGTGTATTTTTTTCCTGAAGGCACACTTTCCTGGAGGCTGCACGCATTTCTCGGATAAAAGTGCAATTAAAACTCTCTGTCCTGGTTTGCCATTGTACTTTTCATTTCTGGTCCCTGCATTACTGGAACCAGTCTTATAGCAGGACTTTTGCGATGACAGCAGTGTCTTGGTTCCTTGCAGGCATGGCTTGCATAAGATTGATAAGATATCAGTTATTTGGTTGAAGCCAAAAGTCAAGTTTAACTGGGTAAACGTTTGATAACTGACTGTTGAAGTATGACGCCTGTACACCATCGTCAACACAGCGCAGGACTACAGGGGTGGTACAGGACGGCTCAAAAGGCATGCGAAGACAGTGCTCACTGGGTCCTCCCCAAAGCATCTTTGGGTGTTTCTTTTCTTTTCTTTTTCTTTTTCTGGCCTAGAAATATCCCCTGGAGTGCACGACAGCATGTCCATTTTCACCACCACTATTGCAACCTCCCCCCCACCCCCTCTCCCCCCCCCTGTGTCACTTGGGGTGGGTTAGTTTGGAGCAGACATTCATATTCACTCTAAGGGTTGACCTTCGCCTATACGTTTTCATGGAGTGGTTCAGAACCAGGCTGGGGGTATAGGTACTAGACTCACCACGACACCACCACCATCGCCCCTTCTCTTTAAGTGGATGTGCTTTGACTCTGAACTGTTTTTTTCTCCGTTTGGGACACTAGAAAGGAAAGGAGTGACTCGGGGTAAACAAACAACAAAAAAAAAAAAGGGGGGGGGGGGAGGGAGAGGCGTAGATCTGGATTTGCTACCAGGGAGTGATTTTGGGTGCACACACCGTTACTCACCCAGTGGGTAGTGATTTTGAGCGTGGACGATTAGGGAACATCACACAGGAATCAATGCACTGCTGCAATGGGACAGGTCTTGGTGTCCAGGCATTGTTTTGCGTGTTTTCTAAATACCAGCAGGTCATCCAGGTATACCATCTGGGAATCGTATGTGAAGTCAGACAGTGAGATATACATCAATTTCTTAAAGCTGACAGGGTTGTAGACAGGCCTGTGGGACATCCTGATATACTGCAATAGGCTGACCGGAGTACTGAAAGCCCGTCTTGTGTTGTTGCTTAAAGTACATTGCGATTACATGGAACCCTGAGGCTCGGCAAGGACGGAAGCGTCCTGCGACCCAATTTCAGCGTCAAAGGATCTTAGATTATGGACAAAGAAAAAGGTGTGTCCGATAGTTTTAACGTTCAGGTATAGATAGTCAATGCAGAAATGGACAGAGCCATTTTTCCTTACGCGCTATGACAATGGGTTGTGCGCAAAGGCTATTTCAATATAATGTTACATAATCTAATGGAATGTAAAAGGATATTTATAGAGCGCTTTTAGCTCGCGTGAACCCCAAAGCGCATATTACAGAAACATGATAACAATACTAATTCTAACTCAAAGCACACAACACACACACACACACACACACACACACACCCACACACGCACGCACGCACGCACGCACGCACGCACACCACACACACACACACACATCACAACACACACACACACACAACACGCACACACACACGACGAGCGCGTCAAAACAAGGCAGACTCGCGCACAGAGAATAAAGATGGATATCGTTTATCAGTCCAGGGATAGATGCGTCTTTACGGAGGTTTTAAAAGTCTTCCCACAGAGCAGGTGCCAGGTAAGAGAAAGATCGTTGGCCTGAAGTTTTAGGCGCGAGCGGAGGGAAGCCGAAGCAGACGAGAATCGGTGGATGAGCGGAAGTTGCGAGACGGAAACATAGAGATGAAGGAGGTCAGAGAGATTGAAAGAAAGCCAGATTATTCAGTGATTTGAAAACCAGGAGGAGAAGTTTAAAAGTCAATGCGTGACTGATTAGGGAGCCAGTGTAAGGATGACAGAAATGGTGATATGTGAACAGATCTATGGTGTCGCCATTGATTTCACGGGCCAGGGGTTCTGTGTAATGTCTTCCTGCACTTCAGTTTCCTGAGATGGGATGTGGTTACAGATGGATCATGGATCGTGTCTACAGGTGTCTGGCTGTCCTGACTCTCACACAGAAATTATGGATGCATACACGACTTTTCCAATCTCACATACACACACACCACTCACCCGAACATTAACCGCCAGGCAACAGAACACCACTGTTTTGTTTGTTTTATGCTGCCTGAGCCCATCAGACAAACATTCATAATAATACAAGTTCATCAATGGGTCGGCACGCCAACCATATACATACTACTTCAGGTACGCCAAACAGGGGCACGACACAAAATATATCTATATACAACTTGGCTATCTACTAGCGCTACTGGTTCCACAACGACGACGAAACGATGACGACGACGAATACGATGAAGAGACAAAGACGACGGAAGGCGACGAAGACGACGTCTACAGAGTCAAGTCCGACACAGGACCATTGAAATTTCACAGAGCTGTGGCTCAAAATCACTACCACACTCACGGCGTCTCTGCCGACGACAAGGGACAGTCTCACACAGGAGCTATGGCTCACACACACAAACACAAAACTCGGCGACGGCCTGGCCAACAGGTTGCTGGATCAAATCTTGGGAGCAGCGCTATGGCTTGGCAGCAGCGGCGTCTCCGGCCCAAAAGGCTCAGTGAGTAGTCGGTCCTAGGCGGAATGGCAGGTAGGGTAGTTGTCGGGTACTCAGGCTGGCCTCTCAACACCGACCAAGGTGGAGAACAAGGTGGGTAAACCCCTACGGCCCTGACCCTCAGACAGTGGCAGCCATCCCCTTCAATCCAGGGTACACTTCTACCTGGGAAAACTAATTAACTACCTTGATTACCATGGCTTACTATTCATTACAATCACGACTGCATTCATTAGTCAACCATCACTTTCAAACTAGAACTTGGGACAAACATCAGCATATTCTTTCTTCAACACTACAAACATTCCCTTTTCCGGAAATCATAACACTACAACATCCCTTTTCCGGAATCATAACACTACAACATTTCCTTTTCCAGAATCATAACACTATACAACATTTCCTTTTCCAGAATCATAACACTACAACATTCCCTTTTCCAGAATCATAACATAACACTTTCCTTTTTCCCGTAATCCTAACCCTACAACATTCCCTTTTCCGGAATCGTACCACTACAACATTCCCTTTTCCGGAGATCATACACTACAACATTCCCTTTTCCGAAATCATAACCACACAACACTTCCCTTTTCCGGAATCATAACACTACAAACATTCCCATTTCCGGAATCACAACACTACACAGAAAGGATTTCAATGTAAACCTTTCAGAATCTAGTTTTCCAAATTGGGAAAGGATTCCCACCTAGACCCTCTTCAATAAACCATGAATACAATTCATTAAACACACAATTAATGATTACTTTTGGTCAAACTATAAAAGTCGCGACAAAATGTTTGTTTTCTTTTTCTTTAACACAACAAGAATGTTCATTTCATTTCATATAATCACCAGATATTAGAAGATATCTTTTTTCCAAAAGATTCATCTACTTCAATATATGTAAAGGAAAGATTTCCACACACTCTTGTTTCCAACCACTACCATTCAATATTCATATCAAGAATGAGTTTAAATACTCATCCACATATCAAAAATCAAATTGTGTCCCTCGCATATTGAAGTCTCTGTCGCTCACTCAGGAGCTTATTATCCATCATCACCTCTCCTCTTCTCGCAAAGTTAAGTTGCAGAATAAACAAAACCTTTTTTTCTTTTCCTGAAGACCACTTTCCTTTATACTCATGTATCTATTCATGTTTCCGAAAATAATTCGTTTTGCTACCCTATCAAAGTCATAGGATAACAGAACGCAACAAATACTTTACTTTTCTAAACAAAACCTTCACAGTGCGCTGAGGAAGTTTCAGTCGCTCCTAAACGGAATACGGTTTCGGTTTGCTAATACAATAAACATTGAATGACAAATACCTGACTGCCACCAAAAAACAGGATGGAGTCCCTCTTCAGCCTTCTGGGTAGTTGCGTTGCTGGAATCACTGCAGAGACTGCCTAACCATTTTCAGCTCAATGGGCTTTAACAGTGTGCAGGTGAGCTGCAGGTCAGGTAACTTTTCAACCGGGTTCCGGTCGACGTACCTTCCGGTTAGCACGGTTTGCACAAAAAAATTGTGACTGGACGGGAAACGGTCCCATCACAGGATACAAGGGATTTGTCTCAGGCTGAGAAAAATCTGTTCCCACCGAGGGATTAGACTTCTTTCTTTTCACTTCAATGGGTGTGTGGAGTGCTGCCTGAGGTGACTGACAGGCGGTGGTTCTAATCTCTCGTTGAGTCGATATCCACAGAGAAAAGGTCGACTCTGGTGACGAGGTCAAAGTCATTACTTCGTGCAGAGATTCACGATCAATCTTCACTGACTGTGACAACTCTTCCCAGGAAGGAGGCGTGTCCTTCACTCTCTCACAGCACTTTTTTTAGGACAGTTATAAGTTCGATAATAACTTCATTTTCTTACATCAATTCTTGGCGACAGTTATAAGTCTTCTTGCCCTGGTCGATTTTTAATTACCTTTGTCTACGTTTTTTTTTAAACCCCAGAATATACGCTCCTATCCTCTTATCCTCTGCATATATAAAAGAGATGAAAGGATGTGTGACAGTATTCAAAGGAGAAATTACTTTACTCAAAAATGAAATTTCGACTTAAAACAGGAACATGAACAGTTCAAAATGAGAAAAATAAGGGACTGAATGAGAAACTTGACACTTTAGACAGGAAAGTGGACGATCTCGTTGGCCGTTCCACACAGAACACATAATTAATCCATGGTATTCCACGTAGAGAACGAAGACCCTGGCAGGACAGTGAGGCTACTGTGCAAGGAAATGTTGACAGATATATTAAACTCTCCTAGGATGTTGAATTTGATCAGGCACACCATTTCAATTCCAGGGCCAACTCTCCCTTTATTGCAGGTTGTACCTTTTATAAAGATAAAGTGAGGATTCTGCATGCAAAACAGAAGTTAAAGGGTACCCGGCTTTTATTGCAGAAGACCTTTTCCTGTCGAGGGAGGAGAAATAAGGAGAAAAAGTATCGCCTCACTTAAAGTCCGACCGAAGCCAAAACAAAGACGTGTTTTCATTAACATACGACCACCTTGTCATGAAGGAGTGAAATATGGTTTAGACGGCCCAGCGAAAATCTGGTCCCACTTCAATAAAGGGTCCGGCCAGCCCTGTAATTTAAGTCTGTCTTGTTCCACACGTTTAAGTGGTATCCAAAATATAAGGTCACCGCACGCTGTCAGGCAGAAAACACCGAGCGCAAAGATTTAGTGGGTCAGCGAACCGTGGTGAGTTGAAACCGGCGAGCGGGGGGGGACACGTTTCGTGCAGAACAGGCATGGCTCGAATGTTAGACAGCCTGCGCTCTTGGATGCTCTCATATATGTCAATGTGTCCAATGAACATGTCATGCATAATGTGACAAATGATTGTGTTTTCTTGTATTGTAAATGATGACGATAATAATGACGAGAAGATTAAAGAAGACCACTTTGTATTATGATACTGTAAATAACTGTTCTATTTTATGTGATGTTCCCAAACACACTGCTCCTTGTACATTGTTTATGGTTGCAACACGTTGAGGGCTGCCGGTGATAATGACAGAGTGGTTAAGAACTACATTGCAAGTCATTGCGCATAGTACTCAGTAAATGTAACTGTCAAGGATGATAAGTGTGTGAATGACAATGGGAGCTGTGTAAATGTAACCAGACGATCGAATATGATTATGAGGTTCGTGATTACATTGCGGGGAATGAAATGAGTTTATACGGATGGCCGCATAAATGAGGAACAAATTGAAATCAAGCTGACTGTGTGGTTGATAACTGTGCATGTAAAAATGATAATGAAAATAGTGGATCACAAGCACGTGGTTAAGAAAGATATTTTTGGTGAGAATGGTGAAAGTGTAAATCTGTGACTGTGGAAGTGTAATAAGTTTTTAAAAAACAAACGTAAACGCGATAGTTTTGTGAAAACAATAGTGAGAAATCAAATGAAACTGATGAGTCACCTATGATTATGTGCGAATAGATGATCAAAGTTTATGTGAATGACTAGGATAGAGATAGGTGTTTTTCAGTGAAAACTCTGGAAATATAGACAATCTTGTGAATACTGTATCCTTTCTACATTGGAGCGTATGTGCCTTTTGTCGAAAATGAATGAACCTGCAGATGTTGCCAATCGAAAATGAATGATGCAGATGTAACTTTGTTACATCCTTTTGATTTTGTGTGTTTAGTGGAAACCTTTGTGGAAAATGTTTATGCTGGCATTTTCAAAGATCATAAATTGGTTCCCTCAAACCTGTGCAAAAACTGGCACAACGCAAGGGAGATGTTCCGGGGTATAATTGTCTTGGTTCGCAAATTCTTCTCCCTTGTGTCCATCCGTCCGCTTGACTGTGACAAAAAGCATTGTTTATCATTTATGCTGGAAAAAGATTTCTTTTTGGACCAAGTAAAAAATGCCCTGCTTTTATGTGCTTATGTTCCCCCAATGAAATCCCCCATATTATTCAATATACGGTTACAACAGTGGAATAGAAATGTTGGAGGAATGTGTGTGTGGAGAAATCACTGTGTGTCGACGATTTTGATTTATTGTTATGCGGTGATCTGAATGCAAGGGACTTCTGATGTTTTCCCTAATATTCTACATGATTGTGAACTCCACATTAAGCATATGAAAGGATGTGGACACGAAAATACAGAGGTGTTCTGAGGATACTGTATTGAATTCATATGGGACAAAAAAACTACTTAACATGTGTACTGTATTTGGTTTATATATTTGCAATGGTATATGTATTTGTGACCTTGAAGGTCGTTATACGTTTTTTTCGGACTCGAGAAGTAGTGTCATGACTACTTTCTATCATCTGGGAACTTGTTTAATTTCTTGAATGACCGTTTAAACATTAAGAGTTCTTGAAAGAATCCAATCTGATCACTTACCCCCTTTTATTATCCATTCAAAGGCAAACCGAAAAAGAATGCATTAACAGAAAATCTAGCGCAGAAAGAGCTCAATTTATGACAGAGTGCTGTTGGAAAGAAATGTGCGTGGAACGATTTTACTATGTCTGTGAGCTCATATCGTGTATAGCAGATACTAGATATGGCTTTTATATAGAGAAATGTCAATAAATCCCTTGACGTGTTTAATCAGATTGTTAAAGAAACAGCTGTTCATATGAAGAGAAACCTTTTTAGGTAAAAAAAAAAAAGTCAAAGAGACGGAATGGTTCGATCAAGAATGTGTATGGGCAAGACGTGGAGTACGAAGACTGCTGAGAAGGTTTTAGAGCAACATTGGATATTAATATTTGAAGCCCGTTTTGCATTGCAAGACGTGAGTATAAGAACTTAATATAGGAAGACAAAAGATCATAACGAATCGTTTAGTAAATGAATTGGCACCTCTGTAAAAAGTCAAAGGAACTTCTGGGACACAATGCACAAGACCTTGAAAAGAAAATCCCAACCTTTAAATGATATATGTATGAATGAATGGTTTGATCATTTCAAAAGTGTTTTGGAAAAGACGAAGCAGAGATAATTGATATCAACCACTTTGAAGACAATGAAGACAATGTGCTAGACAGGCCAATTTCTAAAGCAGAAGTTTTACTTGCCATTAGAAAGCTAACGAATGGAAAAGTCGCTGTCCAGATGAACTTATTAGTGAGTTCTTCAAAAGGTTCCGGTGAATCTAGTTGTTAATTTCCTAGTCACACTATTTAACTATTTATTTGAAGAAGGCATTTTTCCGAAAAAATTGCCTGTCCTGTTGCACTGTCACAAGTCTTGATGTGATATGCAGGTAATAAGTAATGATCGGTGCCGTATACCAGTTATACCCCTCCCCCCTCAAACGTTACCCATTCATGTCTTAGTTCTTTTTTTCTGGCAAGTTTTCAACAGGACAAGGAAGGAAGAAAAAAAAGAAAACAGCAACCCAATAATCAAAATGCCAACCAAAAAAAGAAAAAACATCCCATCCTTTTCACATACTGTATAATGTATCATTTTTTTTTCATTCTGATTCAAAATGAAACAAGTTTTATAGAATTGTCAAAAATATGGTGGAATTAGTTTAAATGGGTAACGTTATTAAAGTTGTAAGATTGTCAAGTCTCTTCAGTGAGGTAGCTTCGCTTCCAGACTTCTGTTTCGTCTTTCTCTGGCACAGCCGACGCACAGCCCCTGAGCACCGGCGTTTTCTAAAATACCCCTGGACTCTTCCAGAATCAGCGGGCTAGATCTGAATTCTGAAAATGACCGGGGCAATTCTTAGATGGCTCAAGATTCCAAATTTCTTTATGCAACACACACACACACACACACACACACACACACACACACACACACACACACACTCACAACACTCACACACGCACAACACGCACGCACGCCACGCACCGCACGCACACACACACACACCCACACACTCACACACACACTGACAGATTACCGTGAACACTATTGCTGTCAACCTCATCAGAAGAACTCTTTCATTGTATGCTCTGTGCGCTTGCGTTGGTGTCCTCGTGCGTGCGCGCGCTAGCGTGTGTGTGTGTGTGTGTGTGTGTGTGTGTGTGTGTGTGTGTGTGTGTTGTGTGTGTTGCGTGCGTGGTGCGTGCGTGCCGTGTGTGTGTGCGTGTGTGTGTGTGTGTGTGTGTTGTGTGTGTGTGTGTGTGTGTGTGTGTGCCCGCACGCGCCTGCGTTCGCATGGGTGTGTATATGGGTGTGTAAGGGGGCAACGTGTGGGAAATGGTAAGGTGGGATATGGGTTGAGGGAGGGATGGGGTGAGGTAGAGATGAAAGAACAGGAAGAGTGTGTGTCTGCCATGTGTCGTTGTCCCCGTGGACATCACAGGTCCTGCCGATGCATCATCTCTCTTCATCCCTGGTTTTTCTTTGCCCCTTCACTGTGCCCGACGACGGTATGAATGAAAGACTCAATGACTGGAAACATCGGCCAACTCCCAAATCTCCAGAATTCAAACCTCCGCTGCCTGTGCTGTTCGTTCGTCCTTCGATTTTCGAAGATGACCATGACTTCAATCTCAGATGGAAGATCGCTGAGTGTGGGTCCGCAGGGTGGCTGGTGAGGCCGATCTGGGCCCAGAAGGAACGCCCACATGTGGGACACATGTGGGTGGGTGCTACAGTGGAGGTGGAGGTAGCTCTGGCCTTGCGCGCGGCTCGCTTTCTCTCAGCTTCTGCTGTGCGTCTCTTCTCTGATGTACATGCACCCTTTTGTGAGGCTGCTTCGCCAGGCTGGGCGGTCCACGGCAAGCGACTCCCAGGTGTTTGAGGTTGATGTTCCAGGCCTTTGAGGGACAATTTGAGGCAATCCTTGAAACGTTTCCCCGCCCCCCCCCCCCCCCACCCCCCGCCCCCTCCCGCCCCCCCCCCCCCCCCCTCCCTCCTCCCCCAAACTTTGCGCTTGGCCTGAAGCGTCGACTATCGTGGCATTCTGACGATGTGCGCCAGACCATCTGGCTCGGGATTTCTGAAGGAGAGTGTAGATGCTGGGGATGCTGGCCCTTTCCAAGACCTCCCGTATCTGGGACCCCTGTCCTGCCACTTGATGTGTAGGAGTCTGCAAATACAGCTGAAGTGAAAACGGTTGAGTTGTTTGGCGTCGTCTGCTGTATACAGTCCAGGTCTCACTGGCAAGGAGGAGAGTGGTTAGTACCACTGCATGGTAGACCTTCAGCTTGGTGGTAAGGCTTGGTCCTCTCTGCAAACCAGACATTTTCACGGAGTCTCCCAAACACAGAGATGGCTTTGGCAATCTTTTGTGTCTGACCTCTTGTGTCAATGTTCAGTTGCCTGTAAGTTCTGCCCCTTAATCGTGATGTGTGGTTCCTGGGTAGGGTTTTTTTTAAAAAAATTTTTTTACTTCAACTACAGCTGTCTGCACGTAATTTCCTTTCTGATGTAACGTAACTGCATACTATGCAAGTACCGCATGACACAACTCAGTACAATAAAAAAATACAATCAATCCAAAACAATCTGTTTTCAGTGGAGTGCTCCTTTGTTAGTACTATACACCGGGCCACTGACACCAGATCTTTCACACAATATTGGTTTGACCTTTAGGTGACTTCAGCTCTAAACATCCTCACTTGACCTTAAGCTAAAGCTAAAACCTGTCCTTTTTTTCAGAATGTCAATTTAATCCATACTTCTTTCATTCTGCTTTATTGACCGACCTTAATCCACATCTTGACATGATTTCTTAACAGCCTTAAACTGACCTTAGTTTTATCTTGAATCTCATCCTGTTCTGAATATGAGAAGACCTGAAACTGATTTTTGTTCTAAGTAAGCTTTTTCTTCTTCTTCTTCTTCTTCTTCTTCTTCTTCTTCTTCTTCTTTCTTCGTTTTTATTTTTCATAATTGTGACCTCAGAATCATAGTTACCCTTATTCAGTGTTCTAATAAATGTGTGTACTGACTCCATTTTTGTTCAAAATCAAAGCTTTTCATTTCCAGATTATGGGAGTATTTTTCCATTTGATATCTTAATTTTAATTCTTTAAAGAATGTTTGCACTGATGGTCTTATTTTGTTCATTCTGCATTTATATACGTAGAATTTTCCCAGTAGAATTATAAGGTCAAGCATTTCATCTGTTTTTTATGTTGTCTTCAATGCCAAAGAGAATCATTTCGATATTAAATGACAGCCTGTGACACGTTGCACATTTTTCTCTCAGAATTAGTTGTAGCTCTATCCAAAAAGAACGAGAAAAGTCACAGTTATATAGATAGTGTTGGATGGTGTATCTTTTCTTGGTTACAATAGTTGCACATGTCACTGTTGACTATTCCCATCTTCTTTTAGAACGGTATTTGTCACTAACATTCTGTAACATATTCTGAGTTGAAACCACTTTAGTTTTATTTCCGATATTCTCTTAACTTTAAAAAAAAAACTTTTTTCCCAGTCAACTGGTATACTAAGTTTTTCTTTCCCAGTGCACAAAAGGTTTAATATTTAAAAATTCTATTTTTATTAAGTAGGATATTATAGTACCTTTTAGTTCCTTTGGATACACCGATTATCGAACGTATTGCCTTTGTACAGGAGTCGCCTACATTATCGTTAATGACAATTTGTCTTGTTCTTTTATACTGTTTATTTGTTTGTAAACAACTCATGTATTCTAAGAAATTTACTTTGCTATTGATCTTGTGTGAGAAAGCTCTGTAACTTAAGAATTCTCCATTGCTGTCTACCAGTCTTTGACGAATACAACATTCCTCTGTGCCCAGTCTTTGTAATAAAAGACTTCATTCGCAATTTTAAATTTATCATTATAAAAGATTGGTTCAGCTAACAGCTCATTTCCGTCCTTAAATTCAATTTGTCTACAAAATTTTACATACGCTGAGAAGACATCTGTCCAAAACTGTTTGACATGTTCGGTTCAAAACGTTTGGGTCCGTAACTTTGTCTATCAAATTAATTCTGGACATAAAAGTCTTGTTATATGAATCCACTTTGGGGGTTGAACTATGATCTTTCTCAGCCAAGCTAATTTCAATGCCTCTATGTATGTCTTGATCTCAGGAATACCAATGCCTCCTTCTTCAATATTGTGTACAGAGTACTTTCTCTGGATTTTGTCCGGTTTTTCATCCCATACAAGTTAAAACACATTTTCTGTATTTGTTTGATCTGAGTGTCTGGAGGATTTGGAAGCAATATCCAGAGATAGATGAGTTTTGATAAAACTAGAGATTTGAGTATCGCCACTCTACCTAGTGGCGTAACAGTCCTTGCAACCATATTTTGAACAATGTTTTACCTCTAATAACTTGTCCTCTCATATTTATTTCTGTGACTCTTCTGATATCGTTAGTAAACCAGAGCCCTAATATTTAAACCTAAGAGGATTCCATTCCATATCTTTATTCACACTATATATATTCGAAGAGTTTTTTCTTGCTACCTAACCATACGTTGAATGTTTTGAGTAATTCAATTTCAGTCCTGATATAATTTCAAACTCATTAAGCCTTTGGAACAGCTTTTCATAAGAGTTTCTGTCACCTTCCAATGTAAAAGATGTATCATCTGCAAACTGACAAATCTTAAATTCTGTGTCAGCTACTTTAATACCTTTTATATCTCTATCATCTCTTATTTTTACAAGCGAGTATTTCCGCACATAAATAAATAAATAGGGTGATATTGGATCCCCTTGCCTGCAACTTCTTTCTATTTTGAAATTGAAGGACATTTTCCCATTTACTAACACTAAGCTTTTATGTCATTGTAAAAGACAGATACCCATTTACGTATTTCATCTCCAAAACCAAATCTTTTCAGTGTTTTTATCCATGTATGACCAGCTAATTGAGTCGAATGCTTTATCGAAGTCAATAGAGACTAATAAACCGGGTAATCGTTTTTTCATCGAGGTAATGGATAATGTCATAAATAGTTCTGATGCTGTCCCCTATGTATCTTCCAGGAACGAATCCTGTCTGGTCTTCGTTTATGAGTTAAGGCGAGATCGATTTAATTCGACTGGGCTATAGTCGCTGATCCGATTTTATACACAACATTTAGGAGAGTTATCGGTCTCCAGTTCTTAAGGTATTCTTTGGGTTTATCTCCCTTCGGTAGACAAATTATGATTCCTTCTTTCTGTGTAATGGACATTTCACCTCTAAAGAACCCTTCATTTAAAGGAACGAACTACGAAATTGCCTAACTGTTTCCAGAAGAATTTTTGAAAACATTAACTGTCATCCCATCTGTACCTGGACTTTTGTCATTTTGCATTAATTTTAGAGCTTTTGACGCTTCTTCTAATGTTATGGGTCCTTCTAACTTATCAGATTCTGTTTTTTGATAACCAAGGCAAATTATGAACGTAGTCTTCCATAAGGATATCTTCTGTGTTTTTTGTCCTTGTATAGTTTTGATAAAAATTTTCTCGTTTCTTTAAAGTAATCATCTGTTTTCAGATAGTATTTCCCCTCGTTTTGTCACAAGTTTTCGTCATTTGTTTGCTAATGAAGTGCCTCTTTTCCAAAGAAAAGAAATATTTCGTTGTTTTTTTCACCCTGTGACGCCCCATCTGGCTTTTGATCGAAGAATTATACCGTCCTATCTTCTTTTTTTCTAATTTTCACTCAACTCTCCTCTTTTCTCTTGTAGTACCTTTAAATCAGATTCGTTTAAGGGTGAGTTTTTTTCTAGTTCTACAATGTTTTTTTTTTTTAAATTTGTGTTCTGTGTCATCCATCTTTTTCTTTTCTCTTATACTATACGATATGGTCTGAGCTCTTATCTCCATAAGTAATACATCAAGGAACAGCTGATCAGAGATAGTAAATTGAATTTGGTCACTAGGAATTTGCTCTATGTTATGTCGATCGTATGGTAAAGCTGCGTACTGCTCTTTAGTTTCTCTTGATAGTTTCTTTAACAAGTTCAATATAAGAAGTATTTTTCAGTAAAGATGAATTAAATTTCCAAAGACTTCTCTGTCTTACTTCTGCTTTATATTTCAGACAGATACAAACAAGAGAGTGATCACTTCTGTGTCCATATAAAATGTCAGCTTCCTTAACATATGTGAAATCAGCGAATCGGACACAAGGAAAAAATCTAAACGCTTTGTTGGAGAGGGATTGAGTCTTCTCCATGTGCATCTGCGAGCTTCAGGGTTGAGTTCTCTCCAAATATCAACAAGTTCCAAATTTAACATCATATCAATTACCTTTATCCTGAGACTTAGATGGTTGTTTTTATAATTTTGGTAGTCAATTATGGTGGGTTAATAACAAGGTTCCAATCTCCGGCCACGATTATGGTTAGGGATCCTGAAATTTTCTATTCTTTTTTGTAATTCTGCATAGAATGATGTCTGGGTCCCTATCTGGTCCATAAATGTTAACCAATAAACATATCTTTTCCCATAGTGTGTTTATCACTAAATATTACATAATTTCCTTTTTCATCTTTTACTGTCTTTTTTATCTTAAATTCAAAATTGTTATTTAACAGAATAGCTACTCCTCTAGATTTACTACTATTCGATGCGAATATGCATTCATAACCCCAGTCTGCTCTAACTTGACGATATATTTTTTTGACTGAAGTGAGTGTCCTGTAGTAGTAGATAGAATGATTTTTTCTGACGAAGAACTGAAATACATCTCTTCTTTTCTGATGATTTCCTAAGCCCTGCAGTTAAGTGATGAAATCGTTATATTACTCATTTGTCTTACTCTTTTTCTTTGTTTCAACAGCACTTTGGCAATGCTCCATTGCTACATAATTCGACCTTCGTTTTGTTCTTTCAATTGTCTGGTATGATAAAAGAATCGAACCACTTACCACAAACAAAAGGAAACAATCTCCAAAACATTCACGTCTGTTTAACATACTAGATGGAGATGGCTTTGGCAATCCTGTTCCTGACCTCTGCGTCCAGTGTTCACAGACCGTGAGAGTGTGTTGCTCAGATAGGCGAAGTTGTCACATGCCTGTACGTACTGCCCCTTTACCGTGATGTGTGGTTTCTTCCTGGTAGGTTTACCTGGCGCAGGCTGATACCATCACTTCGGTCTTTTTGTGTGCTGATTGTGAACCGAAAGTTGTTCGCACGCTCATGAGAGTCAGTCCATTTCGTGCTGCCTCATCTGCTCTGTGCTGGCATTGAGGGCGCAGTCATCAGAAACAAGAAGTCCCTGATGACGGGTCTCTTTTCACCTGTGTAACAGCCTGCAGTCGCCTGAGGATGAACAACCCACCGTCAGTTCTGTATCTGACATGACACCATCCTGGCAGTCACGGACAGGCATCAGTCAGCATGGCGGAGAAGACCATGCTGAAGAAGAGTATAGGGTGCGAGAACGCAGCCTTGCTTTACGCTGTTGGGTCACGACGGAAAGGACTTCTAACTCGTCTCTATCATCCAGTACTTTCACACACCATCATGCCGTGGTGGAACTGTCGGACGATCGTCATGAACCTGCTGGGACAGCAAAATTTCTCCTGATCTTCCTCAGGCCATCTCTGCTGACCGTGTCGAAGGGCCTTGGTCAGATCGACAAAGGTCACGAACAAATCGCTCTGTTGCTCTTGGCATTTTTTTTCCTGGAGCTGTCGTGCAGCAAATATCATGTCTGCAGTTTCCACGTTCTGCATGAAAGCCACACTGGCTTTCTGGGAGGAGACGGTTGAGCAGGACACGAGCCAAGATCTTCCCAGCTATGGACAAAAGAGAGATGCCCCGGTGATTGTCGCAGGACAGGTTGTTGCCTTT
>JADBJO010019861.1:12500-32423 GCA_016801955.1 Conus betulinus | reverse complement strand
GCTGGGCGCTAATTCATCTGTGTTTGTGTTAGTGTTGCAGGTCGCCTGGGCCCCAGGAGTTAGTGGACGTAATCTACCATCACACTAGGCAGAAGGTAGATAGAGGGAGTGATCATGCAGTTCTACCATGAAAATAGTTTCTCACCATGGAGAGTGCTTTCAAAACCTGGTTTCGTCACACTCGACACACAAACTGAGGCTCTCCCGCCTTTTTTTTTTCTTTTTTTTTTTTTTTTTCTATATTTCATAGCTTGGTAATCCCCTATTTATTGCTGTTCCAACATGTTGGCATATACCGAAGACACAGAACCTGTTGAGAGTTGTCACTCTTGGTCGGGAGCAGCACTACCACAATGTGTTTACCGCCGTTCTTGTGCCAGTGCTAGCAAATCAAGTGTAATTGCGTGCTCAGAACTTCGTCTCCAGATCTGTCATTTTGGTTTTCCTTCAGTTCTTTCATATTCATAGTGCTTTCGACAAGTATGGTGCACAAAAAAAACGTGAACATTGGTAACAAGAAAAACAGGTCTGATGATGTAGGTGCTGGTGCATGCGTTTGTTACTGCAGTAGTGTTGATTTTTGCTGATCATTATGGTCACATTACATTGTTGATGTTCTTGCTGATCATTAGGTCACATTTACATTGTTGATGTCTTGATGATCATTATGGTCACATGTTAATTGTTGAGATGTTTTTGCTGATCATTATGGTCTCATTTACATTGTTGATGTTCGTGCTGATCATTATGGTCTCATTTACATTGTTGATGTCTTGCTGACCATTATGGTCACATTTACAATTGTTGATGTTCTTGCTGATCATATGGTCTCATTTACATTGTTGATGTTCTTGTGATCATTAAGGTCACATTAACATTGTTGATGTTCTTGATGATCATTATGGTCACATTTACATTGTTGAGCCATGTTTTTGCTGATCCCTATGGTCTAATTACATTGTTGAGTTCTTGCTGATCATTATGGTCTCATTTACATTGTTGATGTCTGCTGACCATTATGTGTCAAATGTACATTGTTGGTTCACATTTACATTGTTGTTCTGATGTTTATGGTCTTTACATTGTTGCGATCTTTGCGACCCTTATGGTCTCATTTACATTGTTGATGTTCTTGTGATAATTATGGTAACCGTTTACATTGTTGAGATGTTTTTGCTGACCATTATGGTTCACATTTACATTGTGACGTTTTGCTGATCATGATGGTTACATTTAAATTGTTGAGATGTTCTTGCTGATCATATGGTCTCCATTTACCATGTTGAGACGTTTTTGCTGGATCATTATGGTCTCATTTACCATTGTTGATGTTTTTGCTGACCATTATGGTTACATTTACATGTTTGAGATGTTTTGTGATGATCATTATGGTCTCATTTACATTTGTTGAGACGTTTTTGCTGATCACTATGGTCTCATTTACATTGTTGATGTCTTGCTGATCATTCCCTGGAGTCACATTACATTGTTGATGTTCTTGATGATCATTATGGTCTCATTTACATTGTTGATGTGTCCTGCTGATCATTATGGGTCATCATTACATTGTTGATGTTCTTGCTGATTATTATGGTCACATTTACATTGTTGATGTTCTTGCTGATCATTATGGTCTCAGTACATGTTGATGTTCTGGCCGATCATTATGGTCACAGTTACTATTGTTGATGTTCTTGCTGTCCATTATGGTCACATTACATGTTGAAGTTCTTGCCGCTCATTATGGTCCTTTTACATTACATGTTGATGTTCTTGCTGATAATTATGGTTTGCATTTACATGGTTGATGTTTTCGCTGCTTCATTATGGCGCATTTACATTGTTGATGTTAGTTGCCATCATTGGGCTCACAGTACTTGATTTCTAGCAAAGTCCAGAATCTGTCCGTCACTTCCTGGATCAATACTTTTTCCTGTGCATAACATTGCCAGTACACCAACCACCACAGCCCAATGTGGTTAGCATGAGGCTTCTCACCAGAAGGTTGAGGGTTCAGTTCCGGTCAGATGACATTTACATTGGGGGTTGTGACGGGAACAGCCCCAGGCGGTATGTTTGTAGATGTGGAGCCAGAATAGGTAGCATTAAGGGTAATGCCAGCTAAACGGAGTGGCGTACAAGATGAGACAGCAAAAGAAAAGAAAATATATAGATGCACACACACAATCTTCTCTCTCTCTCTCTCTCTCTTCTCTATATATATAGATATATATATATAAAGTATATATGTTCATCTTCAACTCTCCCCCCTTTTTGTGAAGGTTCAAAGACTTTCTTTTTTTTTTTTTTTTGCCATGACGTCATTCTACACACACACGACGGAAGAGAGTTAGCACGCCGTTGTTGTATGTCACTACTTAATTGTCAGATTTTTTATGTTTGGGGTTCCAATCACATGTGGCGCGATTGCATATCTAGGACAGATCCAAGTAAGTTTGTTGAAAAAGCACAATTATTGTAGCCGCTGCTGACAATGCTGGGGTTATTGCAACAGAGAGGAGCCACTCAGGACTGTCCATATCTTTTGAGCTACCTGTGCATAGTCCTTGAGATGGATCAGCAGGAAGCGATAGCTTCAGAAGATTGTCCCCAAAATTGATGCTGTTTTGATTGGTGTAGTTTTCAACAACTTTTTTTTCCCTCTCCACAATTTGGTTGTTCATTTTACAAATACCCTGCGCTGGGCTGATTGGGGCGGGGTGCTGGTGGATTCCTTTTGAACCCTGGTGGGAGAGAAACACCACAAGAAAATGATGGATGTGGTGTGGCTTATTTGACGCCCAAAGGACACAGACACAAAGCCATGTCTCCCTGATTGAGGGTCCCGTCCAGCGGACGAAGGCCGAGGAGCAGGCCAGTAGTATAAAGATCTGTCTCTGACACGGGATGACAATGGCCTCAGGCTCTGCAGCCGTGAGGCCTTTCAAATTTTGATAATATTATTCTAATTCATTCATTTTCTATGATCTCAATCCCTTCCCCCCCCCCCCCCCCCCCCCCCCCCCCCCCCCCCCCCCCCCCCCCCCCCCCCACCCCCCCCCCCCCCCCCCCCCCCCCCCCACCCACCACCCCCCCCCCCCCCCCCCCCCCCCACCCCCCCCGTCACCCCCAAACCCCCCCCCCCCCACCCCCCCCCCCACCACCCCCCCCCCCCCCCCCCCCCACCGGCCCCCCCCCCCACCCACCCACCCCCCCCCCCCACCCCCCCCCACCCCCACCCCCCCCCCCCACCCCCCCCCCCCCCCCCCCCCCCCCCCCCCCCCCCCCCCCACCCCCCCCCCCCCCACCCCCCCCCACCCCCCCCCCACCCCCCCCCCCCCCCGCCCCCCCCCCCCCCCCCCCCCCCCCCCCCCCCCCGCCCCCCCCCACCCCCCAGCCACCCCCCAGACCCCCCCCCCCCCCACAACCCCCTACCCACCACCCCACCCACACCCCCCCCACCACCCCCAGACCCCCCCCACTCAACCACGACCCCCCCCCCACCCCCCACCCCCCCCCCGCCCGACGCGGCCCCCCCCCCCCCCCCCGCCCCGCCCAGCCCGCCCACCCCGGCCCAGGCCCCCCCCGCGCGCCCCGGGCCGGCCCCCCCCCGGAGAGCGGCCGGGCCCCACGGCGAGCGACCCCATCGCGGCCCCTGCGGGCCGCGGCCCCCCCAGCCCCCGCCCCCGCCCCCCCCCCCCCCCCCCCCCCCCCCCGCCCCCCCCCCCCCCCCCCCCCCCCCCCCCCCCACCCCCCCCCCCCCCCCCCCCCCCCCCACCCCCCCCCCCCCCCCCCCCCCCCCCCCCCCCCCCCCCCCCCCCCCCCCCCCCCCCCCCCCCCCTCCCCCCGCCCCCCCCCCCCGCCCCCCCCCCCCCCCCCCCCCCCACCCCCCCCACCCCCCCCCCCCCCCCCCCCCCCCCCCCACACCCCCCCTTCCCCCCCCCCCACCCCCCCCCCCCCCCCCCCCACCCCCCCCCCCCCCCCCCCCACACCCCCCCCCCCCCCCCCCCCCCCCATCCCCCCCCCCCCCCACGCCCCCCCCTCCCCCCCCACCCCCCACCCCCCCCCCCCCCCCCCCCACCCCCCCCCCCCCCCTTTTTTTTGTAAATGTTAAACGGTTTCCAATGTTGCCAGTCATTCTGAATAATGATTGGAAGGGACAGAATTGTTAGCCCTGCACTTGTACCAATCCCATCCCCCCCCACCCCCCCCCCCCCCCCCCCCCCCCCCCCCACCCCCCCCCCCCCCACCCCACCCCCCACACCCCCCCCCCACCCCCCCCCCCCCCCCCCCCCCACCCCCACCCCCCCCCACCCCCCCCCCCCCCCCCCACCCCCCCCCCCCCCCCCACCCCCACCCGACCCCCGCTAATCATAGATACGAAGAGATATGATAGATATATGTAGATGTACATATTGTGTAGGTTGTATGTATGTGTGGGGGGGTGTGTCTGTGTGTCACCTAAAATGGAAGATAAAAAACAACAGACTGAGATAATTCTTCCAAATATTTACGGTCTTTGAGAGCTCAGGGGACTTTAATGACAAGAACACACATATGTATGTATTATATATATAACACACAGAGATATTTTGCAGTGCTTTGAAATCAGTTTTAATACCTCAAAAGGAACTCTTTGAAACTTGTTAATTTCTTTAATACAATAAATAAAGAAAGTGGAAAGTAATGGACAAGTCGCAACAAAACTTTTAAAACGAAAAGATAGCGACGTACATAGTTGCCTCACATGTGTCTGTCTGTGTGTTGTTGATGTTTTTTTTAACCATTGTGATCATTACTCACATACGTCTGTGTGTGTGTTGGTGATGTTTTAAACTAACCATTGTTATCACTGCCCACATGTCTCTGTGTGTGTTGTTGATGTTTATAACTAACCATTGTGATCACTGACCTTCATGCACATTCAGGAGAACGTCTTGTCTTGCCTTGGTCATCAAAACACACGTCCAGTTCCACCGACATTGAAGCGAGTTCAGACACACTTTTCCAGTCTACATCCTGGCGTTCTTAGTGGTTTAAAACGATTCAGCAGCGTGTGGGGGTGCCAAGTTCTGCACCATTGTGGATGGGATGGGCAGTCATCAGATGCGCCCTGCCAGTGTACATGGCATTTGTTAGGCCTCTGCTGATTCTTCATCATGTGAAGTGCTGAAGTCTGCATCATCGTGTGAATAGACAGTCACCAGACCCACCCTCACAGTCTTACATTATGGCATTCTTAACGTTTTTTTTTTTTAAATTCGGGGTATGTGGGGTGCTGAATTCTGCGTCATCATGCGAATAGGCAGTCACCAGACCCAGGCCTTCTCAACGGTTTGTTGATTCAGTGTATGTAGGAGGCTGAATTCGGCACCATCCCATGAATGGACAGTCACCTAGCGTTGTCCTTCATGGTCACACTCATCACAAGCTTTAAGAGTGAACGTTGTAAACTTTTCAGAGTTGAATCACAGCACTGTGCAAAGGGAGGCCACTCCGGCAACAAGCTGACATGCTCACAACAGTATGCCTAAAGGCCCAAGGTTCCCAAAGCCCCCGAGAACAAAACAGAGGGTTACCTTCAGCAGGTGGTGTAGGGCAGAACAGTGGGCGACAGACTGAAGAATGTTGGTGTTTAAATGACCTTGACATGAATAGTGTGTGTGTGTGTGTGTGTGTGTGTGTGTGTGTGTGTGTGTGTGTGTGTGTGTGTGCGTGTGTTTGTGTTTGTGTTTGCGCGTGTGTTTTTTTTCTCGCACATTATTTTTGTGTCTCTCTTTCTATTGGTCTGTGTATATCAGGATTTGGATATATAGAGAGGTGTGTGTGTGTGTGTGTGTGTGTGTGTGTGTGTGTGTAATTGCAAAGAGAGAAAGAGATACTGATGTATAAATGTGTGTATATATGTGTGTGTGTGTGTGTGTGTGCGCACAAGCATAATATTCCCTTTCAGGAGTGACGTCTCTCTCTCTCTCTTTTCTTTCTTTAATTTGAATGCAGTGACAGCCCTGGAAGGGCCCTGCATGGTTTGCTGGGGTGATGAAGGATTGAAACTGACACAGACACATCTGTCGGTGCAGGTGTGGGACCTTCGCAAAAACGATGTGGCGTACCGCATGCGCGGCCATTCTGACACGGTGACAGGAATGAAGCTGAGCCCCGATGGATCCTACCTCCTGTCCAATGCTATGGACAACACAAGTACTGTTCGTTTTGTTTGTGTGGTTTGTTCTTAGCTTGTCTTTTCTTTCTTTTTTCTTTTATACATTGTTGGGAAATGTTCGGCACAATCTACAGCCCGTTATTCATAACATGTATGTCCTGTAATTTGTAAGAGTTTGAGCTTGTTGTGGGGAGGATGATTGTCAACAGTTTGAACAACTTGTTGCAGGGAGGATGATTGTCAACAGTTTGAAACTTGTTGCAGGGGAGATGATTGTCAACAGTTTGAACTGTTGCAGGGAGGATGATTGTCAACAGTTTGAACTTGTTGCAGGGAGGATGATTGTCAACAGTTTGAACTTGTTGCAGGGAGGATGATTGTCAACAGTTTGAACTTGTTACAGGGAGGATGATTGTCAACAGTTTGAACTTGTTAGGGGGAGGATGATTGTCAATAATGCTAATCATGATCTGCTAATGTCAGGAAGGAAGGAGACAAGACGATGATAATGATGGAGTCCCTTTGAATCTCAAATGAAGTCTGAGTGCTTCCAAGTGAAAAAAGTCCATACAGCATTTAATGGTGGCATATGAGAAAGTTGCAGACGTAATAGAGAGCACACTCACTAATGTATACACATACATGGACACCTGCCCCACCTAGGGACGCACTCTGATTATGCATGTGCTCACATGCACAGAGATACTGAAAATCAGTGAATGCTGATGGCTGGAGTAAATGATTTCTAATCACTGTGTGAAAGGTAGATTTGACCTGCAGATTCCCTGACCTCATCTGATGTGGGCCATGGGTCCATCTTTGGCTGTCCCCACTAGTGGGGACCCCCAAGTCATTGTCCACACCAACCCTCAGCACTAGCCTCCTCACACCTGGCTCCTGAGTAATCCTCTCTCAGTCATTGTCCACACCAACCCTCAGCTCCACCTCCCTAAATGTAGCTCCTGAGTCATCCTCTCTCAGACATTGTCCACACCAACCCTCCCCACACGTGGCTCCTGAGTCATCCTCTCTAAGGCATTGTCCACACCAACCCTCCCCACATGTGGCTCCTGAGTCATCCTCTCTCAGGCATTGTCCACACAACCCTCCCCACATGTGGCTCCTGAGTCATCCTCTCTCAGGCATTGTCCACACCAACCCTCCCACATGTGGCTCCTGAGTCATCCTCTCTCAGGCATTGTCACACCAACCCTCCCCAACATGTGGCTCCTGAGTCATCCTCTCTAAGGCATTGTCCACACCAACCCTCCCCACATGTGGCTCCTGAGTCATCCTCTCTCAGGCATTGTCCACACCAACCCTCCCCACATGTGGCTCCTGAGTCATCCTCTCTCAGGCATTGTCCACACCAACCCTCCCCACATGTGGCTCCTGAGTCATCCTCTCTCAGGCATTGTCCACACCAACCCTCCCCACGCGTGGCTCCTGAGTCATCCTCTCTCTCAGGCATTGTCCATACCAGCCCTCCTCACATGTGGCTCCCGAGTCATCCAGTCTCAGGCATCGTCCATACCAGCCCTCTCACACCAGGCTCCTGATTCATCCTCTCTCTCAGACACTGTCCACACCAACCCTCAGCTCCACCCTCCTCACACCTGGCTTCTGAGCAAGCCAGAGTGCAGCTACCCATGTCCTTAGCGATGCTCAGTAGGGACTGTAAGTGTCAAGGCTGTTCTGAATCCAAGGAACCATGCGAACAAACGAAGAACATGATGGAACATGTGAACAAAAGGTGAACCATGCGTACAAACGATGAACGTGTGAACAAACGATTGACATTGTGAACAAACGATGAACCGTAGTCTCTCTTGACAGAAGCCTATGACCCACAATCAGATTTGCCAGGTCTGACGAACTGACATTTGAACAGTCTCAAGGGAGGGAATACAGCCTGCTGGCTTGTGCTTGACTGAGATCAACAGTTAGGACTACTGAATTTGGAACTGTTTTGAATTGGATGTGAAGTTGACTTTAGCAGCAATCTCTTTATCCAAAATTTAAGTTATTTGTTTCTACAGCATTGCAAACCAGAATGTCATGGTGCACCAACTGAAAATTTTGACTCTCAAATTTATAATAGAAATTGAGCTCGACCAACCACAAACTGATTTCAGTCACTGGAGGGTTGACGCCAACTAATTTTCAGCTCGGGAAGGCTTTCACATGATTACTCCCCTTGCGTGAACCCAGACAGTTTGCAGAACATGTTAAGCGGTTCTTTTTAAACGGCTTACCCAGGTTCGCTGAGATTGGAGAACCTCTTTGATCTAGGATGGCAAACCTCACTGATCTCGGATACGAACCAACAGATCAGGCTGTTTAGGAACAAATTGTGAACCAAACAGATCAGGCTGTTTAGGAACAAATTGCAAACCAACAGATCAGGCTGTTTAGGAACAAATTACAAACCAACAAATCAGGCTGTTTAGGAACAAATTGCAAACCAAAAGATCAGGCTGTTTAGGAACAAATTGTGAACCAAAAGATCAGGCTGTTTAGGAACAAGGACAAGATTGCCAGATTGTGAACTTGGTTGGTGGTCTAAAAGTTTGTTCAGTGAAAAACATCCTTCAGGAAACTCTTTGCCAGTGGAGGCATCATGGCAAAGCTCCAGTCTCACAGCAGCCAGTTCTCACCATTCAGGATCAGAGTCCCTGCGCAACAATAGTTAGCTGAATGGATGGTGTGGGGCATGGACATCTCGGTCCGTCCAAAGGCCCTTCGGTATCCAGCTATGGAATTTCCTCTTCCACCTGTCTCCTGTGTAGAAGCAGTTGATGGCCCCAGTAGGGGCTAGCGATGAGCCATTTGCATAACAATTCTCCAGCTGGGAGACATTTCCTCCATCCATGACGACTTGGAGGCTCAGCCTATGGAACCCATTCTTGGCCCATGTTTTCCTCCCCAAACGCCTCTGAGCTCTTTCCAGCATTGCATTGCCTCCCCTTTCCTACCAGCACCTTCCTGCTCATGCTGTCTACATCTTTTAGAGTGTTGCGACTTGCATGATGTGAGACATAGACATTTTATTGCAGACTTCATGAAAACTTTGTTCAGAGATGTCCTGACCGATGTGATCTTTGAATTTCTGACAGAGTTCAGCATTTTCCTTCTTAGCTAAGATTTTACAGAAGAAAGATTTTTAACAAAATTTCCGGTGTGTTTTTAGGAGGTGTATGTTGATGAGATCTATGAATGAGGTTGGTTTTTGTGTGTGTTTTTTTAATGACTTGTGAGTGACTTTAACGTGGTGACAGCCCTGATATGGCCCTTTGCAGTCAGCTGGGCTCTAAGCTACATTACCCGCACTCTTGCCTATCTAGGCATAGCTGTGAGATTCACAGTCGCAGCGGTTCTTCTTCTTCTTCCTCGGTTCGCTTCCCATTAGATGAGCAGCCCCGTGTCCTCAGTGAAGGCTGCCGTCCACCGCAGCTCCGGGACCAGGCTGCTTCCAAATTCAGTAGCGGGGCGACCATCCCCAACCCGGTGGGTCCCGGGATAAGGAAATGCCCCCAGGTATGAGGGTTAGCTGCGATATAAGTCAGGCTTGCCCTGGCAGAATAAGCAGTCCCGGACCAACTGGCGATGTTCCTGCCAGGACGGGGTGGGTCAACAGGTGGCACTGTTGTCCTCACCCAAAATACCCCATGTGTCCTAAAATGGGCTCATCATGTGGTCAGAGAGACGCGTTATAACCTCAAGCCATGGGGTGGGATCCTCAGAAGAGAAACAATCCCCCCTGTACTCACAGGGCAGGACGTACGGGCCATGAGCTAAGGGCGAGGCACCCCGAAAGAAAACTGCAGCTGAAGACGGAGGTATCGGGCCACTGGTGCAACTAAAACCACGATACCACGCATCTACGCTTTCAGTCGCAGCGGTGATTCTGGCGACCTCGCTGTCCAAGGGGACAGGTCAGTGATCTGCACGTTTTGCTGGAGTTTTTCGCCTAAAAACCAGGAGCTAAGCTCTTCCTCACTTTCCCTCCAAAGGCAGGGCTCTCTCCAACATCCATGGTGGGAAGAAAGGGCGGGAAAGAAGATCAGGGGGGTGGAGGGGGGAGGGGGCATGTACAAAGTTGGATGCCGATGGAAACGGTTAGGGATGAGAAGGAAAATGACGAGGTGTGTGTGTGTGTGTAAACTGATTGCAGTGCGAATTTGGGACGTGCGACCTTATGCCCCTCAAGAAAGGTGTGTGAAAATTATGTCTGGCCACCAGCATACCTTTGAGAAGGTGAGTCACCCAGTGGTTTCTTTTTTTTTTTTTTTTTTTCCCTTTCTTTTTTTTTTCTCCCATTTCTTTTGCTTTTTCTTCTCTTTTTTTTTTTTGCGTTTGTTTTGTTCTTTAAAACACGAGTATGTGAAGAGGAATTTGCTGTGTGCTGGGTTACCTTTGATGATGTAACACAAGTCGATGGTCTGTTAAAGATAATGACACCAGTCAACGGCCTGTTAAAGACAATGACACCAGTCAACGGTTCTGTTAAAGATAATGACACCAGTCAACAGTCAGTCAAAGATAATGACACCAGTCAAACGGTCTGTTAAAGATTATGACACGGGTCAGTGGTCTGTTAAAGGAATAACACCAGTCAAATGGTCTAAGATAATAACACCAGTCAGTGGTCTGTTAACTAGATAATGACACCCAGTCAATGGTCATATTAAAGATGATTACACCAGTCAACTGTCTGTCTAAGATAATGACACCAGTCAATGGTCTAAGATAATGACACCAGTCAATGGTCTGTTTAAAGATAATAAAACCAGTTAACGGTCTGTCTAAGATAATGACACCAGTCAATGGTCTAAGATAATGACACCAGTCAAATGGTCAGTTAAAGATAGTAAGTCACCAGTCAACAGTCAAAGATAATAACACCAGTCAATGGTCTAAGATAACAACAACCAGTCAACTGTCTGCCAAAGATAACACCAGTCAATGGTCATAATGAGACAAGTCAACGTCTGATATGATACAAGTCAGTGGTCTGTCTAAGATAATGACACCAGTCAACAGACTGTCTAAAATACAAAGTCAATGGGCTGTCTAAGATAATAACACTGAGATAATAAGTCAACGGTCTGTCTAAGATAATATCATTTAACCTTTACCAACCGGTCCACCAGTAGTGGCAGACAGGATTTCTTTCCCTTGTGGCCATGTCAGCTAAGGCTGGTGGACGGGCAGACAGTAATTTTTTTTTTAGTACCAGTCGACAGTTTTCATGTATGTGAGTGTCATGTATGGGTACATACCATAACAGTGGTTGTCATGTATGTGTGTGTGTGTGTGTGATGTAAAATGTTTGTCATGCATGGATGTCTCATGTATGGGTGTGCCATGTATGGATGTCTCATGTATGGATGTGTCATGTATGGGTACACACCATATGTGTCGTGTTTGTGTGCAAGAATCTGTTGCGGTGCTCCTGGTCGCCCAATGGGAGCAAAGTAGCAGGGGGGTCAGGTGACCGCTTTGTGTACGTCTGGGACACACGTCGCGACGCAATCACCTACAAACACTACCGGGACATGCAGGCTCTGTCAACGATGTAGATTTCCACCCCTTCGAGCCTATTTGTGAGTGCAGGTTTTTCTTTCTGTCTGTCTGTCTCCTCCTGAGAGCAGGGAAACCTGCTTACACACAGCTGCAGGAAGGGTGAAGGCTGGCCGACAGAAAAACAGAAATCTGTGTGGCCCTTCATGCCCTGCTGTCATGGTGACCTCAGTTTCAATGTCCTCTCCATATCTGTGGCCTTGGGTTTGATTCCATCAGTGTCACTGGTATTGGTGAGTCCATGGGGCTGTTGTTGGATGGATGTGGTGGTGCCCTTCCGGAGGGAGAGCTCACTCTCGCGCCGGCTCCATGACGTAGCAGTCATTTTGGATGGATGTGGTGGCACCCTCTGGAGGGAGAGCTCACTCGCGCTGGCTCCATGATGTAGCAGTCAGTATCGTCAGTGGGGGGCTGAGTAGGTGGTGTCCTGTGTATGCTAGATCAGAACAGGTGCCACTGAACACCATCGAAGTGGCTCGGCAGCAGTGCAGTGTCTTCTCCGGTGAGCTGCCTCCTGACATCTTGACATTGACTGCTTCTTGTGAGTTGCTGGTGCTGGGGCTATGGTGGGCTGGGCCGGGCTGTGTTGGAATGAGCAGCGTGAGTGCACTGTCACTGAGGTATAACAGAAGATGGGATAGCCAAATAATAATTAAAAAAAAGAAAATCTGTTTTTCCCCCCGGACAATTGAAAGAAATGTTATGTCTTTCCAAACTTTCGTTGAGAGCAAAAGCATGTGCAAACTTGATCTGATAGACATGTATAAAATGAATTCCATTTGTTACTCTCTGGATTATTATCGCCATCTGCAAGACTCATACTTCCAGAGGTATCCATGTTTAATGCCATGCAAATGGTGATGAGTCTTATGAACGAGTCTTGAGCTCAAGGAAGACGATGTGGTTTAAGACAGCAACCGCAGTCAGTGTCAAGAACAGAGGGAGGTGGTGATAGTTAGATGAAATGGACTCACCTGATTTGGAATTTTTGCTGCAGTGTCGAAAAACAGGGAAGGTGGTAATTTTCCTGTTAGTAAAACATGTTAGACAATAAAGGTTGCAATAGAGTTGGTGAAAAGTCAGCTGTAAGCTGGTTTGGCTCTCTATGTTAGACAATAAAGGTTGCAATAGGGTCGGTGAAAAGTCCGCCGTAAGCTGGTTCTCTATGTTAGACAATAAAGGTTGCAATAGGGTCGGTGAGAAGTCAGCTGTAAGCTGGTTCTCTGTTAGACAATAAAGGTGGCAACAGGGTCGGTGAGAAGTCAGCTGTAAGTTGGTTCTCTATGTTAGACAATAAAGGTTGCAAAGGGTCGGTGAGAAGTCAGCTGTAAGCTGGTTCTCTGTTAGACAATAAAGGTGGCAACAGGGTCGGTGAGAAGTCAGCTGTAAGCTGGTTCTCTATGTCTTTCCCCCCTCTCAGATTCTGATTTATCTTTTCATGTTGGAAGGTACTCTACATCTCAGAGTGAAGAGGTCTAAAGGGTGAATAACTCTTATCAACCTCGGCCTGTTTTCATCTTACTGAAACTTGAGTTGGGTTTTGCATTATTTCAGTGCCTTACGGTGCAGAAAAGTATGTCATTTCTGATTTTAGGGTAGAGAGAAATCTTCAGTTTCAAGGGCGCTGCTGCTTGACCCCCACATGAACCCCCCCCCCCCCCCTTTTTTTTTCCTTCTTTTTTTTTTTTTTTTTTTTTTTTTTTAGGTCGCCAGCTTTCATCCAACCAGCAGCAAGGTGTTCTAGGTTATGGCATTTTTCAACGTGTGCCCTGTTGCTCACAGATGTACCTTTACCATATCTGTGTGTGTGTGTGTGTGTGTGTGTGTGTGTGTGTGATGGGGTGGTGGTAGGGGCGTGAGTTAGGACGATATGTATGGATGAAAAGGGATCTTATCATGATGTACTTGTATTATGAAAAGGGATGACATTAAGATTAACAATAGTAATCTGTATATCAACAAATCAATTTTTTTTTTTCAAAGAATCCAGTGCTTCGAAGACATTTGTTCTTTGCTTTTTAGGGATGCGCATAATTGTTCAAAGATGGCAGTGTTTCTAGGATATACATGATATGGTTTTTCAGAATCACCAGTATCGGTAAGACGAATGTCATACGGTTTTCAAAGAATTCAGTATTCCGATGACATGCCATATGTTTTTTTTCAGAAACGATAGTCAGTGGAGGACACAGATTGTATCTGTTTCAAAGATGACGGAATGGCATGTCAAAATTATTCTAGATTCTTTATTTTATGCTTGATAGCTAATTCGCCTTGTTAAGGTTAGTTTGTGTCTGTAAGCTGCTTGATAAAAGAGTTGCAATAAATCGAAAGCTTGCATAAAGATGAGCGTTGTGCTCTTGTTCATTCTATACAACAAAATACTTTTTAATACAGAAAAATGTCAGTTATATTAGTAGTATGAATGTTTTGCGTTCTTTCTTGGTCTTTACCCCATGCGTTTTGCCATCTTTTTTTTTTTTTAAGAATGAGGGCAATTTCAAATAACAAAGATTTGGGCTTGGACGTGGAGAATATTGAAAGTTTTGGACAGGAATCAAAGCACTTTGCCGATGGCAGCCACTTTTACGCTAGCTGATGTCCTAAAGTTGCTCGACTTAACGCTCAAAACTTTCCAAATAACCTCTACTGGGACAACTCCTAGGCGTGTCCTTGACTAATGGAAAAGGGCAGACTGGTCGTTCATTGGTAATTGAGGGCAGATGGGATAGGATGCAGGTTTTACTTGGGTTTTGTGTAATTATTTTTTAAAAGTTTGTTGTTGTCGTCTGTTTTTTGGGGGTTTTTTTTTTGCTGGTTATTTCTTGTAGGGCTAGAGAATCAAGTTTGTGTACTTCAGTATTATTATAACTTCTTTCGTTTACTTCTTTTTTTAACTTCTTTCATTTACTTTTTTTTTTTAACTTCTTTTGTTTACATCTTTTTGTTTTCAGTGCTGTCCTGCTCCAGTGACAAGCAGCTCTATATGGGAGAGATCGACCAGTGATTTTGTTCTGCCTATGTGTCTAGTGTGAAAATGTGTGTGTGTGTGTGTGTGTGTGTGTGTGTGTGTGAGTGAGTATGTGTGTGTGTGTGTGAGAGTGAGAATGAATAAATGTGTGCACACAGATATTATTTGTGTGTGTGTGTGTGTGTGTGTGAGAGTGAGAATGAATAAATGTGTTCACACAGATACTATTTGTGTGTGTGTGTGTGTGTGTGTGTGTGTGTGTGTGTGTGTGTGTGTGTGTGTGTGTCACACAAAGATACTCTTTGTGTGTGTGCATGTGTGTGTGTGTGAGAATGAGTAATGTGTGCACACAGATACTATTTGTGTGTGTGTGTGTGTATGAATGAAAGCATGTACACGTACATGTGCGAGTGTGTGTGTGTGTGTGTGTGTGTGTGTGTGTGTGTGTGTGTGTGTGAGTGAGAATGAAGGAATGTGTTCACACAGATACTATTTGTGTGTGTGTGTGTGTGTGTGTGTGTGTGTGTGTGTGTGTGTGTGTGTGAGTGAATGAGAATGAATAAATGTGTGCACACACATACTATTTTGTGTGTGTTGTGTGTGTGTGTGTGTGTGTGTGAATGAAAGCATGTATACATGTGTGTGTGTGTGTGTGTGTGTGTGTGTGTGTGTGTGTGTGTGTGTGTGTGTGTGGTGTGTTTGTGTGTGTATGGTGTGTGTGTGTGTGTATGTGTGTGTGTGTGTGTGGTGTGTTGCATGCCAGTGTGCATGGCAGTTCATATAGGATGCCTGTTGAGACTTAACGGTGCATGTGGGGTTGCGTGTGTGTGTGAGGAAGGAAGGTATTTCTGTGCACATTTTAGTTTAGCCCATGTGCCTGCGCCTGCTTCTGTGCGCACTGGACAGTGTAAACTGCATATCTTTTCAAAAAGGCGGGAGAGAATACAGGGCCATGCATGACAGTTGTGTGACAGAAATGCTTTTTGTTTTCATCGTTCATGGTCTCCGTGGATACATAGCTGTAATTTCAGATCTTTTTTTTGCGGTTGTGTTCCATTACAATAAAAAGAAAAAAAAAAAAGAACAGAAAAAAAACTGTCTTTGTGTGTCTACAGCATATTATGTGAAGGCAGCTATATTACTGTGATAATGATAATGTGATTATGTTCTCAGTCATTATGATTCTGTTGGGCTGCCATTACATTCATAGATTCACAATTATTGATTTCGGCTCTTTATAATCAGAAGAAAAACCGTTCATTTGGACTGACCACTCGTTTAAATCTTCTTTCTTCAACTTTCATCTTTCTTTGTGTGTGTCGCACCAGTTGTGCAGCACTTGACCAGTACATCATTCATTCTATGCACAGGCATGTTCAGGGTTTCTCAGAAACTACAAAAGATATAAAAATGAAATATATATGATTTTTGAAGGAAATTGAATGGAGATTTTGAATCTGGGCTTTTTTTTTTTTAATTTTGATCATAAAAAAATATTTAGGCATTTAGATTTGGATAGATTTTTTTGCACGATCAAAAACATATGTATTTACCACTACAGCTTCACATCCAAAAAAGAACACAGAGCAAAAAAGTTGAAAATAAAGTTGATATTGTCACACTACACCTGTAAATGAAAGTAGAACAGTCTAGAAGTCTATCAAGACGCTCACACCTCATGCAGACAGGTCAGTCCACGACCACGCCCCCCTCCCCCCACCACGCCCCCTTGCTGGACTTCAACCCTCTCTTTCACTCCTCCTCTTCCCCTACCGTTCCTGCTGCCCGTGTCACGCTGCGAGCAGGCCGCGCTCTCCCCTCTCTCGCGCTGACTAACACGTCGCTGGCCACTCGCACACAGTGCAGAGTACACACTAGGCTGGCTCGTTCGACGCTGGTAACCAGTCAGCTGAACACACTCTTGCGATCGCACAGCACGACTCAATAACTGACGAATATGGTCGGCAATTCCATCACTATCATCATCTCACCTTCATGCTCGAGTGAGTCGTTGAATAAAAGATTATTATCTTTGTCAAAAAAGATTAGCAGAGCCTGCTCAGCTGTGTAAGTACGCTGATTTGGTCGCTACACTCGTCGAAGGTTGCGCCGCCATCTTTGCAAGCGAGACAAAGCGCTGGCTGGTCATCCAGTCAGTGATGAGGAAAAATGGTCTTTCCCCCTCACGTGTGGTCATTTGCATATCATTTTAATACTGCAGACATATAAGGCTTACTACGCACACTCTATTTCAGTCCTTTGATAGGAAGTAACGAATGAAAATTCAAGAAAAATGCATGACGTCAGTGGACGGCCCATAGGCACTGGAAGTACATTGTGTAGATAGGCAAGTATTTATCCCACCTACCCAACAAAGGGAGTGGAGTTTTGTGTGTATGACCGTTTTTTATCCTGCCATTAAGGCAGCCATACTTCAACTTCGGGGAAGGTGCATGCTGTGTGTAACGTGTCATCCATACCAACGGGCAAACTGGCCTTCTCTTCCGAAAGTTGGTGATGGGATTTTACAGATGTTATGCGTGCGTTCACACACGGAACCTCAGTTTATAGTTTCATTCAAAGGACTGTACAGGAAATGGAGTCAGAACCAATGTTAACTCCGAGGGAAAAATCCCCCTGTGCTGAAACAGCCCGGTGGAGATTCAAACCTGCAACCCCAGGATCACCAACATTACGAATCCCGGCGCTCTACCACTGGGCTATTCCGGCCCCCCTTTCAAGTTTCATACAGTGAAATAGAGCCATCTTTCATATTCTTGATGATAAATGTTTTAGAAGTCGAATTTAATGATTATTTGTTGTTGTTTGATTGAGTTGAAACTGAGAAAACTTTGAAGGAACACTGATCAGTGCTTGAAGACGGCAATGAGTTGGTTTGCTTTCTCTTCAAATTAACCAATGAAACTGACTGTTAGTAGCTTGCTAACTGGTATGATATGACATAGGAAGGACTGTATCTGTACGCTGACACCACTGGTTGAAAATCCTCTGGGAAATTCAGTCATATTCATTTTTAGAAGACCGTCGCCATCATTCTTGCGACTTATCCTGAGTGACAGATCGCTTGTTGCAATTTTTGCCCATCACCAATTGGTAAGTTGGGTGCCACGATTATTCTTGCAGCATGTTGCGAAAAAGTTTAGTGGATTGGACTTAAAGACAGTAAGATTATTGACAGTGGTTTTCATCTATGAACTGGATTGGTACATGAACTGGACCTATGGATTAAAAAGTCTATTGACTGGGAACTTTTTTTCCCCTGATACAGCTAAAAAAAAAAAAATCATTACATTAACAGCCCGACTGGGCCAGGAAGCTCTATAGTACAGCAGATTTGATACTAGTAAGCTTAGGTCAGGTTAACTTACGTTTGGTTAGGTTAAGTGAGGTTACATTCAGGTCCAATGCCCTCAACCACCTCAAGGGTAAGACAGACAGGGATACCAGTTGCTGTGGCAAAGTGGTTAGCGTCACAGACTCCTGGCTGGGAGGGTCGCGGGGTTTGATTCCCATAAGTCATGTGGGATTTTTCTGCCCTGACCAGCTACTAACCAGAGTTGAGTTTGCTACGGGCTCAGTTGGGAAGACTGGGATCACACAGTCAAGTTTCATCCACATAATGGATGCGTCTCTGAGAGTGTTTGCTCAAATTTCCTGACCAACACTGCAGGTGTTTGTATCTCTTGGGCCTGTTTGACACTGGGGTATATTTCTTGGGCCTGGTTGACACTGGGATATATTATGAAAGAATCGTAGAGTGCAGCCCTGTCATGTAGTCTCAGATCGAAATGGAAATTCGTAGCATCATCTTTATCATCCTCATTCTCATCGATCAGCATAAAAAAAAAAAATGTCTCAAATTCTGTGCCCTTCATGCCCTGCTCTCATGGTGACCTCAGTTTCGATGTCCACTCCACGTCTTTGGCCCTGGTTTGGTTCCGTTGGGGTCACCAGTATTGGTGAGTCCATGGACTGTTGTTGGACGGACATGGTGGCGTTCTCTGGAGGGAGAGTTTTACTCATGCCGGCTCTGCATCTAAGCTATTATTGTCGTCAGGAGAGGGTTTAGTATGTGGTGTACTGCGTATGTTGGATCAGAACAGGCACCACTGAACACCACCGAAGTGACTGCTGCTGTGCAGTGTCTCCTCCGGTGGGTTGCCTCTTGACGACTTGACATTGACTGCTCCCTGTGGATTGCCGGTGATGGGGGGCTGCTGCGGGACTGACCGGGCTGTGGCTGTGGACGGGATGTCGGAATGAGCCACGTGGGTGCACTGCCACCGAGGTGGCACAGAGGTTGGGACATTTAAAAAAAAAAAAAAAAAGACGGACAGGGGTAACCACCCCAAAAGAGTCGAGAAATGGGGTTTATTGAACACTATACCCACACCAACAACAGAAAGACAACATATTAAGATGGGCAACGAGAATGGCACCAACATGATTTGAACTCTTAAGATCCGACGGCCACTCGGTGCTCTAGACTACTGAGCCCACAAGCCCCTTTAGGCTCTGGTGATGTTTATGTGTGTCTAACATCATCGGAAAAAGCCACCCTGATAAATAATTTCAACTTCACACATCCAAATCAAACGTGAGACACACAATCACAAGGGTAATTCAACTGGGAGAAAGGTGATAATGACTCACATTCTAGAATATTGACATGTCAGACATGATTAAAGAAAACAGAAAAGGTTGGATGGACTTTAAGAAGAAGATATATGCCTAAACAGAACATGTGCACAGGCAGACACACACACACACACTTGCACGCATACACACTCACCATATACAAACACACATGCGCTCGTGCACCGCATACACTGGCACACACACCCACACATGGGCCCATGCCCTCTGTCGTATGCATACACATACATACACACCACACACGCATACAATGATGATAATGGCACAGCCAACGTTAGGTTGGTTACCCAAGGTCTGACCAGGGCGTTGGGCTAATGCATTGGTCAGCCAACTGCTGAGTCATGAGATTCTCTTCCTAAATTACCTCATGTTGGTCATTAACCCCCATTTCTCCGTCAGCTCTATATCATGCGCAGTGTAGTCTCAAAACTTTGCGTATGTGGTGAAGTATATGTATGGACTAATCCCCACACAGTAACACCTCATTCATATACAGGTTGCCATCTTTATGGCCTCAGTAAACTTCAGA